>JAPYZE010007202.1:0-10532 GCA_030522805.1 Leptomastidea abnormis
TTAAAGAATACCGGTTTATTCCTGCATGTTTGTAAATGATTGTGTTGTCTTGAAAATTGTATTGTCGATTGGAGCTGAGAAGACGTCATCGTTGGGTCGAAATTTCCACAACAACAAAGAATCTACGAGAGTAAATAAGCGAGTTATAGAGTAAAGATAAAGTAAAATATTGAGTTGATAATCTTATAATTAAAGTAGCTTAATATTAATTATTATTATTCGTGGTGGGGTTTTACCTCATCACATACTCTTGTTCTTACTGTTTTATGGAGCGCTGAATACAACAGTACTTTTAGAATTGCAAAAAAAACCGCTGCTAACTGCATTAGCAGAATGCTTTCTCAAAGAATTTCCACAAACAAAAATTAATTATATTTAAAATCTCAATATTTTACTTCTTTAAAAAAAAAAAATCTAAAATCAATATAATTAATTAATATATTTAATATTTTTAATTTGTTTCTAAAAGCACTTAAATAAGGTGCGTTTTGATCTAAAACATTCTTATTAAGATCCAATTAACGAAATTTATTAATTTAAATACGATATTAGTAAAAAGCTACCCAAAAAACTATGAAAACGATATGTAGTTCCAAAAAGAAATTTTTTTTTCAAAAAACACTTATATAAGGTACTATTTGATCAAAAATACCCTTAACAAAGTCCAACTAACGAAATTTATTAATTTTGATGTAATATTCGTAAAGAGCAACCCAGAAAACCATAAAACCGGTAATAAAGTCAAATAATAGAAATTTTTTTAAAAAGCACTTAAATAAGGTATTTTTTTATCAAAAACATCCTTTATAGAGTCCAGTTAATGAAATTAATTAATTTTAATGTAATATATGTAAAGAATAGCCCAGAAAACCATGGAAACGATATTAAACTCAAAAAATAAAAATTTTTTCAAAAAACACTTAAATAAGGTATTATTTGATCAAAAAACACCCTTAACAAGATCTAACTAACCGAATTTTTTAACTTCGATGTAATATACTAGAGATAGAATATACGTAGAGAGCAACCCAAAAAACCATAGAAACGATATAAAACTCAAAAAATAGAAATTTTTTCAAAAAACACTTAAATAAGGGTCTTTTACAACTTTAATAAATATAAATCAATACTAAAGTATAAATGACATAATAATTATCCAAAAAACACAAAATATACTCTAAAATATTTCCATTTGAACCTAATATTAGAAAATTCGGTTTTTTTGACTTAAAAAAAACATACATTTTTCATAAAAAACACCCTTAATAAGGTCCGATCATTCCTAAAATTTAATCAGCTCTTAAGTAAAATATAACAAATATGTGTGCAACATACTGTGACGAGTGGCGCGCACCCGTCAAGCCGGGTACAGATGACAGCACGCCAATCTATAATGCGCGCTGTCTATGACAAAATGAGGCGCTAGGGGGAAGGGAGTAAGATGGCGTGCGGGCCCTAAGATCAAGGAGCCGCACGCGCGCCGGCAAATTCTCTGGGATAGTTGTCGGCTGCAGACGCGTGCCGCTGTAATTACCCGCTTTAAGTTAACACGTGAGTGGCGCAGTGAGAGATAGAGCGAGATAAAGAACTAGAGAGGAGTAGAGGAAGAGGGAATGGTGTAAGCCGTGACCACGTCCAGGTCAACTGCCTTGCACCCAGCAAGAGACGTAAGCCATCGTCAAGTAGAAAGCAGCGACAGGGATACGGGCTGCGTATCCGTCCGAGAAGCAAGATTGCTGAGTGGACCTAGTGAGACGCGGAAGCACGGAAAGCAAAGAGACAAATCCTATTCGACTTCAGGCCTCGCTTCGTATCTAGAAAGTAAGTGGTGCACCACGCGTTTGTGTGTGAATGAGATAGAGTGCGGGAGAACGACACGCACTAGGACGCAAGCCGTGTCGACGACTATTATACTTTATATCCGTGCGTTTTGTGTGTGAGTAAAACTGCAGTCACCGGACTGCAGTTATTATCTTTTCTTACGGAGTTCGGAGCACAAGCACGTGCTTCTTAATCGCGTATCATATTATATCGTTTGTTATACAACCGTTATCGATAGTTTTACCTAATTATATTTTGCTGTTAACATTACGAACGGCGACCGGTGTCGCCGCAACATATCTATTCACGTTACCTTTTATTTTGTATATTACATATCTTTATTTAAGTATATTATAGTTTACATATTCGTTATTGAACTTAGAGTTTTCTATTGCATGTTAATCCGGTGTTATTTCCCTTCCTCCCTGTAACCGGCGAATACCACCAGCCTCCGCGGGCTCGACTCTGTTCCCGAGAGTCAAGCATAAGCTGAGCAGCTAAGCCTCGTGCGCCAGCTTCGCACGAGCACAGGAGACGACTTCCTGAAAACGTCGTGGTGTGCGTGTCGAGTGGACTCCGCGCACACGTTGTGGCGGACCGGCATCGCACGAGCCTACCATTGCACCTAGTGCTAAAGCACAGAGTAGGCTTAGCCGCATCGAAGGATTTGCCTATAATATCGCCGTGGGTAAGCAACTCGGTGTATACCAAGCTGTCCGGAAAAGGCAAGAGACTTACATCTCTTTACGTGCTAGTTAATAATATTCGCTGTCGGAAGCACCATCACAATACATACAGACTTTTTCTAAAAATACGTTTTTTGAGACAAAGCGAAATTTTTCACCGTTACAAAGCTTTCTTTTTGAAAAAGCAAAAATAAGATTAAAGCATTATTTTTTCTCTAAAAGATGAACTTTCTCTGAAAAGAAATATTAAATTTTAATGTGTTAAAATCACAAAACACCCATTTTCCTAAAACTAAAAATGAAAAAAAAAAACACTAAAAATTGCTACAAATTTTTTTTTATATTTTTGCCCAAGTGTTAATTAACTCTGCAGCAGTAACAAATGACTTTCGCATGGTTTCAGTACAAAATTTAGGGCAATGCAGAATGGAGGGTAGTCGGGGTAAGTTGCGCGATCCTTCAGTATCTACAAATTTAAGATATGAGGTAATATAAGACGGAGAATTATATGCTAAAATATTAAAAACAAATAAGAGAGAGAGAGAGAGAGATGAGCAGCAAATGGTGAATTTTAATACACAAAACGAACACAAGCATTTAAAAGCCTATGCAGACAAAGTTCCTATGTTTTATCAAGGCCATAATAGACTGCACACATAATCAAAGTGAGGAAATATCAGTGTTTCTAGAAGTTGCTTCCGCAGATCAAAAGAAAGCATGCCTGTTCATTTTTAGAGAACGCAAAGTAGCAAACGTTTTAGCAATAACAGCTTTAACTTGTAAAAAAACATAAAACATTGTTAATCCATAGTCCCAGGCTCTCAACCTTGGACTTGTAAGGCAACTCATGGTCATCTACTGCAATCTTACAAGAGGAGGTTCAGTTCTTCGGGTCCTGGATTAGGCTCAAACTTGGGAAAAAAATTGCTTGCTATTAAAATAAAAAAAGTGTCGAGGGGTTTCGTCAAATAGGTCTTCCTTTTCGAATTACAGGGTTTTATACGTCTAATATTATTTTTCTCTTCAATGTTTCTTTTGACTACAGCTTTAACTATTGTTATGATATGATATTGTTATTATATATTTAGAAGATAACTATTGTTATCTTCAAAATATAATGTGATAGCTGAGAAAATTACCTTTAATTTGATAGGTTATACATTGATAAAATATTGACTTAATCAAAAGTTACAGCAAATCAAAAATATTGATAATTTTATACATAGTTCAAGTCATCATAATCTTTGATTTGCTGTAACTTTTGATCAAGTTAATATTTTATCGATGTATAAAATATCAAATTAAAGGTTATTTTCTTGGCTATCATAATATACTCTAAAGATTCAGCTATTACAACAATTGTTTAAGCTACAGTCAAAAGAAGCATTGAAGAGAAAAATAATGTTACACGTATGAAACCCTGTAATTCTAAAAGGAAGGCCTATTTGACGAAATCCCTTGACACTTTTTTTTTATTTTAATAGCAAGCAACTTTTTTCCCAAGTTTGAGTCCAATCCAGGACCCGAAGACCTGAACCTCCTCTTTTTAGTTAGAGAGTTAATATCATGTACTGATAGGAATTTAGGGCTACCCATAGTTAAAGCAGTTGTCTTGAGAGCATTTGCTTTGAAGACATATTTATTTATTATATTGAGAAAAGAAACAATATCAGCATTTATGAAATCAACAGCTCTACCATATTATTACAGAAGGATGACCGATAACTTTGCAAATCATCGACAAAGAACATATTATTATATATTTACAGTGTGTGAGAGTAGAGGCTAAATCACGAATAAATATAGAGAACAGCCTTGGTACCAAGACACCACCCTGGGGTACTTCACTCAAAACAGTTGGTCATTCAGATGTTTAATCTAGATTATCTTAATTACTATTGCTGAGATATAAGAAAAAGTAATAATTTTGTCGGCTTTTTACGTTTTTTTCAATGATTTTTCATCAAAACCTTAATGTTATATATACTAAACAAAAAATAATTATAATACTTAAAACTTTCAGATTTAACTTTTTTTGCTACAAGTTCAACTTTTTCAATTATTTCAAAAAAACCGATTTTTTGACTTTTACAAATTTTTTAGGTTATGTTCGACAAAAAATTTTCGTCTGGTGAAAACGCGGAGCAATGAAAGATCGGCCTGGTGCAATTGTAGGAGACATTGTCCTTGTAGTCTTTCAAGAAAACGCTAAACACGATCACGTAGATGCTGATACGGTTCTGCTAACTCCAGCTTACGCCTGAATGTACTTAAGACGGTTGTTCTGTCTGTTCTTTCGAAAGAAATTTGGTATGTCCTTGAGAAAGCCGCCGCTGTCCATCCGTTCCTGCGGACATTGTCACTTAGGTGTACTTTCAGATGTGAACTTGATAGGGTATCTTCTAGACTTTCACTGGATATGCACTGCAGGTATGATTTTTACTTCTCGGTCAGAGACGGAACACAAAAGGCGAGAGTGTAGGAATGCAATTGTTTTTATGCAGAAGTCTAGTAGGGGAGACGATATTTGCGCGTTGGGAAATGGTTTATTTATATAATATGACCAATCGGAAGGATAAAATGACTTTTGTTGAAAGAGAAGATGCGCTAACTTGTCACTTTGAAAAATGAGTGAATTGGAGGTCGTCGACTTGTATTCGATTAATTGAAAAATAAGTAAGTGTGGACATGTGTACGATGCGTAGAAATTCAATATTATTAAGCCGTGTTGATTCGGGATAATACTTATTGATTTTTTATACAATTTTTCTTTTTAAAAAATAAAAATAAACTCTAAAATTAAAACTCATTTTAAATTATAAATTTAATTTTTAATTAGTATAAATGTTTTTAAAGTTTCAAATTAATTAATCTGTGATAATAAGCTTAAAAATTGGACATGCAAGTCAAAAACATGAAATACCATTCTTATCTAAAAATTAAAATAAAAACTTGGCCATTAATTATGTGATCTCACTTACTTTTAATC
Source organism: Leptomastidea abnormis (assembly GCA_030522805.1). Classification (NCBI taxonomy): domain Eukaryota; kingdom Metazoa; phylum Arthropoda; class Insecta; order Hymenoptera; family Encyrtidae; genus Leptomastidea; species Leptomastidea abnormis. Next base: position 5,497 of record JAPYZE010007202.1, read on the forward strand.
GAACATTAATCATATCAAACTTGCCTTACAGTTTATCCGTAAAAATTACTTTTCCATGAAAAGTAAAACTCTGGCAAGTATAAAAAGGTTTCCATAATATATTAAAAATCATTGTCTATGCATTTTCAATAATAAATAAATCTTAGTTTTTGTTATTAAATTAAAAAAAAGAAAAAATTGTAAATAAAATGTTTTTATAAATTTTTAAAATAAAAATAGAATACTTTTTTAAAATTTTTAATATTATTGAAGTTTATATATGTGTAAACGATAATTATTATGAAAAAAACCACGTGAAAGTAGTGAAATCAAATACAGTATTAGTAGAGGTGCACTTTTGTGAGACAACTTATGACGTCACCGAAGGTAGGGTGTGGGGGTACTGATGCACGGTTTTGTGAGCAGGATCAGGTGTTCTGACCTCTCTTTTCCCATTCCTCTCTCTCTCTTTCGTTCTTTCTCCCTCCCCCCTCTCTCTCTCTCTCTTTCCCATACGTGCGACTGATCTTACAGAAGTGTACATCAGCGGTAAAAATTAGGTATAATATATAAGCTATGGGGATTCCAACTCACCTCAATCGGCTACTTTCGGCTTCTTCCGTCTCGCACTAGGATATCTTATGCTAATGAAAAATACAAAGTCTTTTACGGCGGAAAACAGAGACCATGCATAAAAACCGTTAAAATAAGAAGCGGTATAGAGAGATATAATAAATACTATAACATTATATGTGACAATAGGGATAGGAATTCTAACTAAAAATAAATAAGACAACTATTTATACATTTGAAGTAATTTTTATTATATTCAAAAAGTATACATTTATATAGAATGAGTTTTACATCTAGATTTACATGATTGATTAAATCTACTCGCTATAGCTTAATTTTTATTATTTTTCTTTTTATTACATTAAGTTATACGATTAAATATTTTCATACAGATATTGTCGTTTCTGGTTGTATCGTTTGAGAATTCAGAACAAAACCGGCCCAAAGAGCTACCATTAGACATACAAAACAAAAAACCAATACCAAATTGCCCACACACTCTAGAATTGATACTCTGGAGTTGCTGTACGTTCCATCCGTAGCTTGCGCAATTTCGTCGGATCCGATCATTATGATGAAATGAGGTCGGTGGTAATCCATAACTGTCAAAATAGGTACCGTATTCGGTGGTATCGACGAAAATCGCAACCAAATGCAAACCAGCTTTCGTGCTTTCATCGGTGTTAGCTACAAGGGCACACGGCCTCTCCTATACAAACGGTAGTTCGTCTGCTGGAAATAATACTCCTACCGTCCTTGCTGGTACGTGTCTGAGAGCGATCTGCAGCTCCAGGGAATTCATAATTGTACACCTCCGAATAAGTATTTTCCCTACCACCACCGCTTCCTTTTTCTATGCTAGAGATGATGTTCTTACTGCTGACGCTTCCTTTACTAGATGTGTTAACTAATGAGGTTGATTGCGTACTTGTAGAGCTGACTAGTGGCGGAGTAGAATCGCCGATCGATGTACAGTGTGAGACGGTAACAACTGACGTCTGACTCTTACCCGGGGTTTTTTTACCACACCTTTTGATTCAGGCTGTTTTACAGGTCCACCACCAGACGCGTTAGAGCTAGTTATTGCATCATCAACGGTATCGTAAGACACAAGTTCTCCAGAGTATAAGTATTTTAAACAGGAGAGCGCCATGTCACCAACAACGAGTACGGCATTGTCACATTTTCTTCAGGCGATATGAAACAAAGTTTCTATTTCGCTTTCCGTCATCCTATTAGCCATCCACACAAGCTCGGTTATCAAATCGGGCTTCGTGTAATGGTGTAAGGTCGCGCGCCATGTAGTTGTGAAGCGCTTACGCGCTTCTTCATGCCCGATCATCATGAAGGCGGCGCAACGTAGCACAATAGCACGGATTTGGTTTAACTTTTCCATTTTTTTTTGTTTTTTTTTTTGTTTGTTTTTAAACTATTACACTTTTTCATACTTTAATTTTACAAACAACCACAACACACGCTGCGAAAATTAGTCGATAGTGAGCTAGACACTCTCGATTTTTCTTTTAATATTTTATAAACAATTACTGTTGACCAATAAACTCTGACAAAAATCGACAAAAGCAGCGCGAAGGAAATATAAACCGTTTATACAATTGTACTATAGAATAGACACGGGTTAAGGCTAGAGAGAAACTTGCGTTACCGGAATCAAATAACAAGTGAGTTTTCAAACCTAGTTTTTGGAGGTTTTGTACGGCTGAAAAGTCATCATCTCCCTCTTTGTTTTCAAATTTTAAGATATTACAGAAGCTGCATCGTCTTTGATCGCCATGTCCGATTGACATTCAAGTAAAATCTATGAGCTAAAGACGATGCCGCAAAAAATAAAAAGAAACGCAACATGGTCTGTCGATACACCAGCGTCTGCTTAAAAGTCAATAAAGATTTTTAAAAGCACCCAATCTAATCATTCTGGAGTTGCAGCTTGCCGGATATGAGGGCGCCAACGTGTTTGGTATAGGGTAGTGACATTTTTCTTAAATTCTTTTGGTTTTACTCTTACAGCCGTATTCGTTTAAAAAAGTCTGCTAGCGGTCGAGTAAACGCCACGCGTAGGTACAGGAGGGAGAGTTTAGGGCCACACGCGCGCAAGTAAAAGAGCCTTGAGCGCCACGCGTCTAACGGTCAGGTTCTCCCCCTCCACATTCTCTAGCATTAAGGGTCGTGCGCCGGCTGTTTTTTATTTTTAAGGTAAGTGTTACCGTAAACACCCACGATGCATTAGTTCATAGTCAGTAGCCAGAGTGTCTGGACGATAAGGTTCTATTAACTAGTCTATTGTTGGCTTTACAATGGCAACACCAAATACGAGAACTAAAACAGAAGGTGCGCAGCTGGAAGAGCAGGAAGAAAAAAGATTTATTGGTAGAAAATCTGAACGTCGTGTATCGCCTACCTTAGGTAGGACAAGATCTACCGATTTAGTAGTCCATCTGACGACTGTAAAGCTTTTACCCACCACTTACGGCTTGAACAATTCGTGCACAAAAAAAGTATCAGTGGAATTGTTATATAACGTGGTAAAACAGTGCTTCGAGCCAAGTATTCAATTTTTAAACAATTCTTACGTGCATGGTTTAAACCTGTCTTCTGGTGCATGGACAGCGTTAATAAATAATTTTGGTAATATCGATGCTTTTTTGAGCACGAAGGCTGCGCAAGCGATTGGGAAGCGGAAAAAGTAAGAATAAAAAATTTAGAAGTAATATTTAGTACTTCTTACGGATTAAAATCGATTGTCATAAATAAGCGCATAGACGATGATGGAGAAGATGAAGAAAAACGGGCCTGTAAGAAAAAAAGAACACAAGGTAATACAACAGCGATTGTGATGCAGCAGAAAACTTTTTATGGGTTGAAAACGGTTGCTACATGTGTGGATGAACGATATTTTCGAATCGATCGTGTTTCAGCATCGGTTAATAAATTAAAAAAATTTTTAATAAACGAAATAACAAATAAAATGAAAAATTTGGATCCTAAACAGAAATATTGTGAATTAAAAAAAATTTTACGTGCTCACATGGCGGACATCAAGAAGAATATCAAGAAGCAGTTTTCACCAATTTCGGATGCAGTGTTTCTCGAACATTATTTTGATATTGTGTACTTGGAACTTACTATTGTATGTGCCGAAGTGTTAATGTATAAAATTAATAATTATAGCGAAGATGTACATTTAAAATTAATGTGAAAATAAATGCTAAAATTATAAACAATTTTCTTTTTTATTCATTTTTCCTTCATCCTAACGAATTTTTCCATAGCAACAGAACATTGGTATTTTTAATTAAAATTTCTTGCACACGTATATTAGAATGCACTTAAAAAATTTTACTTTTTCTATAATGCATTATAATTAGTTTAAGAGACACCGGTTTTTTACTTTTAACCGTTATGTGCTTAATTAGGGGCTCAAAATTTTGGTGACTAATTGATCGGAAGATAAGATATCGGGCGCTTTTCTCCGTCCGACCCTTAGTTATTCTTATGCAACCGTTATAATACTTACCCATACTGGCTTTTCCTTATGCTCGTTCATTCTTATAAAGCGAGTGTCATACCTAGCTGAATTTAAACATCGTAGCATCTCTCTTTTTTTTCTTAGCTTTATATGTTACCATACCGACTTTTCTGCTCGTGGTATTTACGTTATTTTTTCATCTATACTTACGTTATCTTTTCATCGTTTCGGTGCACGCGCCTGTTTTACTTTATTACGCGACGCTTTACTTGTTGACTATCTTTATCAATGACCAAGGAAATGGCTCGCCGCATCCGGGCGACAGTCTCTTCTTTTTGAGCATCCTTACCGATGTTCTAGAAGACGTTCACGCGGGTAATAGACTTTCTCTTTTATCATACTAACAAATTCCTAGGCATGCACCTGCCTGAGACGCGTTCCTTATACCAACCTCATGTATCCGCAGTTTCTCATTGTGTTAGAATCCCCATAGCATATATACTGTACCTAAATTTCACCACTGATGTACACTTCTGTAAGATTAGTCGCGCGTATAGGAAAGAGAGAGATTCTGATTCTGATTCTTTATTCTGGCCAAGGGGAAGCCCCATCTGGCCTAAGCAATTTACATAGTAGGGTAAAAGTATACAAATAATAAAACTTAACAAATTAACAAGATGAGAATTTGTAATAATAACAGTTAAAGATAACAATTGATAATAATAGTAATAATGATAATAACAATGATAATAATATTACTCGTAATAATAAATGCTAGCAAAAACAAAGTGATAAGCAAAATGATAAGCAAAATCCTAAATCCTGAATTTCAAATCGTAAGTATGTATAAATATAAATATAAAATATAAAATGCGCTATCATATATTAAACAAGCTCGTCGTATTGACCTAGGGGTAGTCCATCACGCTGCGCCCTGGCCACCCAATCCGCTTTATCACGCTCCATAAGCACAGCGAAAACAGTTGATTTAAAACCAGAA
>JAPYZE010007204.1:0-10917 GCA_030522805.1 Leptomastidea abnormis
GATCAAAAATACTATTGATAAATACTAAAATAAAATAATTATAAGCCTTACAAAGTAGCATTTTGACAAATCGGTCAATAACTGGGCAGTTTACCCTAGACGACGTGTCCCAACACAACGGGTAGGGAGAAATAGCGAGAAAGAAGAACGAGCGCAGAGAAGCTGCTGGAAAAGCGGGAGACCAGGAGCAATGCCTACTACTGCCGAGGAGGATTAGCCCAACAGAATGTGTAATCAGTCGGGATTGCATTAGTACAGCTAATTAGCCGAGAACAATGCTTTGATAATAATATTACAACGAGGGTGGCGCCCTCTTGCCCGCAATTTCATGCCGAACATTTCATTACGGACAATACCAGGCCCAGCATCGCGAACTGAAAACTACGGGCCAAAAAGTTGAGTTTGGCTGTAAAGAAGAGGCTCGTGGTGTTGCTGCCTGTTCAGTTATTCCTGTCGCACACGATCTGTCTGAGAGCAATGCATGCGGAAGCTGCTGGTTGTCGAGGCTGAATCCACCTGCGCTTGGAGTTTTGCGGGCTTTTCGCGCAAATTTGTTGCTTAAACGATGAAATTATGGAAAGTTTGGGCGCGAGTAGACGCGTCGTGAATGCGGATCTATATACTGGTTTATCTTGATGCCTGCAATGTCTCTTCAGTGATGCTTCTTTCTCTCCGTCTACTTGCCGCTTCTCTTAATTATAATGTGATTAATAAATAACTTTGTTTTGACTAGAACTTTGGAGTTTCAGATGGGTATACTACTATTGGATCTTTGTGAGTGATAGATTTTGCTACTATAGTCTTTCTTATTCCTATCACGAAAATTTTTCTTTTTAGTTTTATAATTTAATGATCAAGAGCTTGAATAAACAAAAAACAAGATTAATTTCGATTTAATATTATTATTTGAAACAATTGTAATTGATTTTTTTTTTTTTAATTAACTTTTATGTACGTTGTCAAACTCTTAAATACATCTTCTAAACAAACATCCGAAATCTATAACCATAGATTGTCCCGTAAATACAGTCGTCACCTACTCTAAACACTCATTCATCATATTTACCGACTGAAATTTCACGCTTGTCACTGCTGTCGACAAAATTCGAGAGAGAAAAAATGAGAAAGAGAATAAGAGAAGCACCATATGACCTAAAACTAACGTGACTTGGCAATATCTAATTGTCAAGTCGCGCATCGTATATACTAGCCGGGTTAATATCGTGCATCTCCTACCCCTCAAAAAATTCCTCAAAAATCATTTATCCCGACATAAGAAGAGTAGCAGCAAAACATACTATAAAAGGGCGCATATGGACCCTCGCATAAAGTGCGCGACGAATCGATTGGTTCTATATGCTTTGGTGTGATATAATATAGCTATATAGAGTACATCATCGGCCGTGTATCGTCTTTCGTCGCGTATAGTCACAAGCGAGGCCGCTGTGTTTGCGCAAGCACCGATCTCGGGTGTCATCTACTCGCGCGCACGCAATATTAAAAGCGTCAGGGTTAGAATAGTGTGAAGAGGGGAGGAGGGGGAGTAGGTAGTAGGACACCCTTGCGCGATCGGTGGAAGGATCGGGACGCGTGCCGCAAGGGAGCAAAGCCTAGGCACCCTTGCACCCGTTAGAAGGAGGGTAGGTATATAGATGGTGGGTGGGTGGAGGGAGGGGGGGGGGGGGGTAAGGGGAGCAATTTATCTATATTATACCCGCAGTTGGCTCCAGAGAGAGTATTCGCTCGGCTCGGCGCGTGTGTTTTGACAGGAACAGCATTATTAAATGCCCCGGATATCTGACCCCGCGCGACACCCTCAATCTACATATTACATATATACGATATAGGTATATATATAGCCAAGACCCCGAGGCACACGCGCGTTAGCTTTGAGCTGCGTGCATGTCTCTCCCTCCCTTCCGAGAACGCGATTACGACGATGAACGTGAAATCGATGGTGCGACGGGATAAGAATAAGGCGCGAGGATACACGAGAGCGTTTTTAGTAATTGAGGCCTGTAAATACTACTGCAGGGGGTAGGAAGATTACTTTTATGCTCTAGTCATTTGATACGATTTTATTTTTTAAATATATGTTATAGAAAAAATAAAATTTATATTTTATATTCACTTTATTGACATTAATATAAATTATACAATTTTAAGATCTGGTTAATACATATATGTAGATCTTTAAAAACAAAGTATCCGTAGTGTTAGACATGTTTGTAAAATAATTCTATTATGAATGATAAAATTGATAATAGATAACCTAAAATCAAAAATAATATTATATATTTAATGTTTTCAAAACAAATGCTTTTTACATCAAGTGGATTCATTTTATATTTTTTCTTTTTCGTAAACATCCATCCTCTGTAGATTTTTTTTAAAATTCCATGTTCTCGAATTCTTTGATAAACAGTATATATTCTATGATACAAAGGAAAATCGTCTCGATAAAGAAGTTTCAGATATCTCGCTGTGCCAACATGAGAAATGTGGACATCATTATTATCTTCCATAAAAGCGCTTAGATATCTACAGCTACTTAGACATGCAATTTTTGGACGAGTTGGGAGCTTATTTACAATACAACTTTCCGAACTATCTATAATTTCTGTACGATTATCAATAACTTGAATAGTATTAAATTTTTTAAAAACATGCGTACTGTAAATTTGATAATCTTGTCTTATCAAATCTTCTGGAGATTTTACAGCAACTTCGACTGGTTCTGGTACATGAACCACTGTATTTAAATTATAACTAAAGTGTAAAGAAATCACTGTAAATATAAGCATAAAACAAAGAAAAAATACTTGAGTTATATAATGTCGAGGTTGAATAAGCATTGATTGTCCAAGTGCCAATCGCAAGACATCGGTAAGTGCTTTTGAAAAATTTTCTCTTTGCAAACATTTATAAATTAGTGTCATTTCAAACAAAATAACTAATATCACGGAGATTGGACCAAATGGAAATATCTTTATAAACTGTTGACTGAATGTTAAATATGTTTTCTGCGTAACGATACACATATTTATTTTATAAAATGTGTTTATTTCGTTTGATTGATATAGTCCTTCAAAAAAAGGAAAAACAAATCCATCTGTTTCTTTTTTTAATAATTTCTCAGTTGCAATAATCCTCAAATTTACCAAGTCGTAACTTAAATGCACTTGTTGTATTTCAGGTGTAATATTTAGTTTTTTAAATATAATTTTGTTTACTTCATCAAAAACATACCTTATCTCGTCAATTGAAATATTCTGTTCTATGATTTTTATCGGGTAATTAGAAAGATTAGAAATTTTATTAAAATCTATTGAATTGCATATCGAAAAATTACCTATAAATATAATATAATAATTTTTATAAATATTTTATATTAATATATATTGCTAAAAACTTTACAATAGCATTGAGATATTTTATTTAACTTACTTGATTGATACGGTCGTTGAAATAATGTTATATCGTTAAGTTTATTTGAACGTCTGATATTTGATACTATCTTCCATTCTGTAGGAGCTTCTTTAGTGAAAGGATTAAAAGTATATAAATTTAATCCAGAAATTTCATCATGGCATAAAAATACTACTGAGAGAATATTAAATTTCCATACAATTTTTAGTACTGAATAAGCAGTTTTGCAACTATTCTTAACGCGTATGTTTTGTACAATAAAAAATCCTGCAGAATTCCAATACATTGATTGTTTTAATTTTTTCAAAGTAGATTTTAAGGATAACAAATCGATTTCTGCCAGGATAAAATTCATAATTAGATTTAATTTATAATTTTTAGGTATTTCATCAAGTAAATATTCAATCGTTGTTATGTAGTGAGATATTCTTTTTGGCTTTTCATTTTTCATTAAGTACACCGTTTTTTCCGATTGCATTTGAAAATTTAAAATATTCCAATTTCCTATAAGCATCGCTGGTTTTTCATTATCAGGAAAACACTTTGTTAATAAATCCATCTGTAAAAATAAGTGTACGATAAAAATGTTAAGTTTATAAAATACTTGCTCGAAAACGTAAAATACTTACTGATAATAAAGACACTAATTTATGTTGATTATTTATAATTTGGTTTCTTAAATTATCTTCGCTTGACACTAAACATTTCACACGAAATATAATTACAATTGTAATTATTACAAAAAGTTTCTTCATCGTGTCAATAGTTGGAATTGAAATAGTTTCTTTTTGATATTTAGACAGAATTTTAGTTTTTTCTTTTTTTTTTCAATTTTAAACCCTATTCAGGCACAAAACACAAATTTTGCCTTTTTTTCAAAGAGTGAAACAAGACTGAATTAAAATTGGATTTTTTGTTGAGCAATTTTGAAAATAAGAATATATCATAGATTTGATCATAAGATAAGCTACGATTCAATACCGTAAATTACATATTATGCCCTACATTAAAGAAATATTGCTGATGTCATCCCTTTATGACCACGACAAAAGGACATTTCCGCGTTATTATCTCCACGTAAAAACCAGATATAAAAAATACCCTCTGCACTTATTTTTATAATAACAACAAAATCCACGAAAATCGAGCAACAAAAAAAGGTCAAAAATTAAAGCTGCGCTTTTACGTAATTATTCTAGCGACAGCTCAAGCTTTAAGCACACACAAACGCAAGCTCGAATAAATCACATCAAATTGTCCTCGCAAGCGAGTAGCGGAAAAAAAAGAACATTAGCCCCGAACTATACGTGAAGCAGTAGCCGGCTACACGCACTACGCACCAATCACAATAGCAATGACAATAGTCATGCGACTTAGCCTTATTCCTCTTTTTCCGCCAAAATCGCGCGCTTCCTCGAAGCTTTTGATCCCTCGTTAGGGAAAGGCGCCAGTCAGCTATGTCCACGAGAATATAGGGGTGAGAGAAAACGGCTCATCCAAAGCGACACGCGACCCGGCCTGTCATAATACACCCTTAATGATCCATCGCACGCACGCCACCAACGCCGCAACCCATCCCTCCTTACAAGCCTTAAAGATGGAACGAGGTCGCGTGGACGCATCCTCGAATGCGATTATATATTACACGAGCTGCTTGTGCTAGGCTAATTTTTATCGCGCTTGACTAGATAGTCTCGGGATATTAGGACGTATATAGGCGCGATGATCCTCGAGAGCAGGACTATGCCCATATAAGAGCGATACACCACACGATGCATCAGTTTAGGATTAGGCGTGTGAACATACATGCCTGCGAACGTAAATCAAGATCGAAGATATTGCAAGAAATATTAACTGCTACTGCTGCTGCTATATGTACGTGTGTGTCCTGTCGACGCTTTTTCGAGCGCTTAAAAGATTTGTGTGTTGTCGGTGTTGTACGATTGCCATTGTGACAATAGGGATTGTCGCGTGTTGCTAGTTTTATACACCTTCCTCCCCTCCTGGTTATAATGCTGTTTAACACCCGAAGCTTTGATGAGATTTGGATATACACGTGTTATCGATTTTCACTCTTTGATTATTATTATACAATGTTCTATTGTGTTTGTTTAAAGATAATTATTTTAACAATAAAAAGTTTGTGAAAAAGAAGAAAAAGAACAATATAGTTATCGTTTTAATAAGTAATGTTGGGTGAATTTAATAACAGGCCTCTACTACAACAACAACAGTCGAGTAACATGATACCAAAAACTTATAATTCCCTTTCTCTCTCTCTCTCTCCCTCCCTCTCTCTCGACGCAGACCGACGAAACTCATAATAATTATGCTCGCATTACTGCAAGTGCGAACTTGAGTAGAGTTGAATTTTCGAGTCTCAAGGGTTGAGGGGGGGAACAGAACAATATTATAATTAAGTGCTTCGAGGCATAATAGCCAACGTCACGTGATGAGGGAGAGACGGGAAAAAGAGGATCGCAAAAAGTCAAAGTGAAAGGTACAAGAGAAAGAGAAAGAGAGGGAGGGTTGTGTATTGTTGCAGGTGTATACTACTGCTGCCCTTCTCATAACCCAACGTCACGCAAGGTGTACAATTTCTCTAACCTCCCTCCCCCCGCTTATTTAACACTGGCAGGGGTGAGTGCAAGAGAGAGCTGAGTTGTATCGAGGGATGATGCAAGTCGACGAAAAGCAGCGAGCCAGCGAAAAATCTAATCGGATACGTAATGAGATTTATTTGCAAAATTAGCTGGAAGCCCCGAAATTGAGCCTGCTAACTTTTGCTATACTGCTACTGCCTCTACCTCTTTTTCTCTCGTCGTCCTCGGCTACTCTGGAAAATGAGCTTTGAGCTTATAATCCTCGAAAGTACAGGAGGCAGGCGTCGAATTGATTTTATGCTATATAACGAAAATTACGGGATAAAGTTTTCTTTTTTTGAGCTTAAATATTTCACTTTTAATTTTCAACTGATGGGATGAACGAACGAACGAACGAACGACGACTCGTTTCAAACGGTATAAGCGGTGATTAGTTAATTTTTATTCCACTTTTAATCTGCCTGTGAATTTCGCTAAGTTAATACACTTAAATATTTACCAATTTAAAATTAACAAAATTTTTGTAATATAATTAAAATTAATTAAAAAAAATAGCTACATACAATAATTTGTACAAAAACGCTAAAATGACCATAAATATTTCAGAAATAAATTCAATTGAATCCAACTGAATGAAAGATATCAAAATGCATAATGTAAATCTTCAAGCACGAACATATCAATTTCAGCCTGTGGCACGCGACATCATCGAAACGTTCGAATTGGTATATATTCAACCCATGAACGTCGCGGTTGGTCGAATTAGCGCTCATAGCCTTATGCACATACACATACACGAGCATATACCAAAGAAGCCGTTGCTGGCTCTCTTCGGGTCTCAAGCGCATATAGGGGAACTGTATAAGGGGGCGAAAGCTGTAAGCAGCCTGAAAGCCGCAACCGGAAATTGGCTGCTTGGTTATCAAAGTTTGCGGCTTGCGTGTCTGGCTTGGCTCGTGCTCTTACTCGATCCCGAGACCCATCCATTAATACACGAGTACGCGCAAGCTTGGGGGGATGCACGAAAGCGCAGGAAGTCGCGGGCGGACGCGGAGAGTAGGTAAATATTAATTTGCCGAGGCGGCGGTGGCGCAGCTCGTGACGATCCGGTTAAAGGCTGAAGCGGCACAGCACTCCACCCCCCTCTCTCTTCCTCTTCTACCTTCGGCAGGTTTAAGGGCATGCCTTATACCGGCACAGATTCCTACCTCTTATTTTTCGTTTTTTATCGTCAATTTACATATTTGTGAAAATATCAAATTGTAGGAACATCACAAATATGTAAATTGACTGCATAAAACGAAAAATCGACAATGTCGGTAACTACGGTTTTAGGGTTAGGTGTAAGGAATGCCCTTAATAGGGAGCACTAGCTCAACTCGCTCGCCCACTCTACTCTTCCTCACTTTTACCCCCATCCCTGATGTACCCCCCCCCCCTCCTAGCACCGCTACCACGTCGACCCCACAGCCGCAAGTTTACACTAGCCTCCCGACGTTTCTGGAAAACAAATTTCAAGCCCTTTCTGAAATTCAATTTGAGTGGGTAAATGTCAACCCGCTCTGCACTGATGCGCGAGAGTGAGAGAGAGAGAGAGAGAGAGAGAGAGAGAGAGAGAACTCGTCGTCGTCGTTGCTTGAGCCTCCAGCCTCTCTAGCCTCTTTCACTATATGCTCTCGAAATTCAAATTTCTATTTTTCTCTTTGATGGTTAAAAGTAAAAGGATATGGATCAAAATATTTTTCCTCTTCAGATAAAAGTACCTTTTTTTGTTGTAAATTTTTCTCTGCTTTAGTTTTAAAAACATTCGTTTATATATTGATATGATTAATGTTACATACAAATATAACATTTCTTTTACTCTTCGATATTCAGATCGCATATCATAGCAAAACAAATTGCATTAATGCCAAATGACACAAACCATACGAATTCATAAAAATGTATAATAATTTCAATTTAAATATACTTTCAAGCAACACAGTAGTATTTCAATTCAAGAACAAGAAAGTTTCTTTGAACTTTGCTAAGAGTTGAAGAAAATAGAGGCAAGAAATGTGTATGCTGATAGGGTTGGGGGGGTGGAAGGACAGCACACAATTTGTATGCATCGGTTCATGCAGTCGCAAGCTATGACAATAGAGAGAGAGAGAGAGAGAACACTGCTCTCTTAGATTTTCAATAAAAGCCTCCTTGCCAATCCACTTTCATCAACGCGGAACGGGAACGGAGTGGGGGGATAGAAAGAACGATTATTCTCGTCACAGAGGTATATATAAAGTAATATGAATTCAAAGTGCAGAGAGATAGATAGATGGATAGACTGACTAGTTGACTGGCTGATGCGCATCTCTCTCTCTTATTCAACTCTTCGCGTTTACTTGCGCTCTAACACAGCTTTATCGTCATCGTATATAGTCGCAGTTGAGACTACGCCACCATACCAGTCGAGCTGAATAATAAACGACGCTGTTAGTTGAAACAATTAATTAATAATTCATGATAGGCAAGGAGAGAGAGAAAGAGAGAGAGAGAGAGAATTTGCCAGGTGGGCGGAGTCAGCATCGCGCACCCGTTCGTCCCTGGAAAAGAGCGAAGCGCAAAGACAGCTTGCTGCTGCTGCAGGAGAAGGCTGTAATTTGCGTTACGACCGATGTTCCGTTCTATCTCTACCCTTTCTCTCATTCTCTCACACTCACTTTCTAACCCTTATACCCACACTTTTCTTTACCTCACCCCCCCCCCCCTCTCTCTCTCTTTCTCTCTCCACGATGCTTCTCTCCGAGCCATCCTGAATATAATTTACTTGAACAAACTTGAGTCCCCGTCGAGCGTGCACACACACACACACACACACATACACTCCTATGCGCACTTAATGCTATATGCGCGAAACGTGGCTTCTCTCTTCCGCATCTTTCGTATATATGTATATCTATGTGTATATCTACTACTCGGTTACAGTTGTTTCGTTATCTTAAGGCTAGCTTGTTTTGTTTGTCTGTGTTCTTCTTGCCACTGATGTTCATTTTCTTAACATGAGGAAAAACTTTAGAAAAAGACCCAAAAACTCTACCCTACCTCTTATCGACCTTACAACATCAACCGACCAATACGCACTTATATAAATATTTCACTAGTATTTTCAACCCCATCTCTCTCTCATCACCCTCGCTTTTACTTTGTGAATATTTTATATGCGCTAGCTTACTCTCGCAATTTCAAAGTTAAATGCAAAAGTTATCCCTTTTACACATGTATATATATTCTCGTAAATTGATTTGAGTTACTTAAATTTATACAACTGGAGGAGCTATGACACAGCCATAAGACCCATAAATTTCAAGTAGAACCAAAAAAAAATCTCATTTACGCTTACGGCCATCTAACGTTAAAAATCTACGACTTACGATTTCCCAAAGAGTACATACACATAGTTTAACCCCTCAGTCTTGAAATGAGTCTTTTGCGCGGAAAAATGGCCTCATTCAGTGGTCGTCTACGTATATAGTCGACCACCACTACCTCTTTCCCAAAAAAAATCTCATAAAAAAAAGTCAACTTACACAAAGTCATCCCTTGGGCGTTTCTAACTCGAACAATATCCGGTCGAAGATTTCTTCTTCACTTTTGCGCGATATAATCCGATCATCACAGAAGAATGTGGGAGGAGACTAAAAAATATAGCAGCCGAGAACTGATATGTTGAGGATGGCGCGAAAAAAAATGCGCGAGGAAGATGTCGAGTTGAAAGAGGGATCGAAGAAAAGGCGCGTCCAGCATATACGAACTGCTCATAAATCTCGCCAGATTAGCGAATCCCCGGCTTTGACGTGAGTGTTATAGGTACGTAAAATAGAAGCGATATATCTATATACAGACACGAGTCCAGGGGAGAAGGCCTGCTCTTTCTCTGTATCGTACTGGCTCATCGAAAGCCGTGGCCCTGATAACATTATCATAAAACGGCAATATCCAGCTGGGGATATTGCAAGCTAGTATAACTGGCTGCCTACAGCCAATGGAGCTACTTGTGTGTGTGTGTGTGCGTATGTGCTAGTCATGATATACCTCGGGGTGTGAAAGTCTATATGTGCGCCTCTGGCTTTTATATGCTAATGTGTTCAGTGTCTGTAAGAAGCCGCGGGCGTAAAGTCACTTTAAAAATATATGTGCACATGGAAATTTTTCAGGATTTTCGGACGACGGTCCTACAGCAGCACTTTTTCACAGGAAAGAAGGAAAGAGAGAAGACTATACTTTGGTCAATAAAGCCTAAGGGTTGCTTCTCTAAACAAGTGCCCTGTGGCCGTTGAAAAATGTCCCGAAGCTCAGAGAGAAAAAGAGTATGAGCTTAAACTTTTCGATTTTCGGACAAAGGGGCCACTTTAGCATTGAAAGTCCATTTGAGAATTGAGATAAGTGGGCACGGATAAGAGAAAAGACTATCTTGTGCTTTCTGTACATACACACACCAGAAGTTAGAAAAAGAGAGAAATTTGATTTTCTTGTTATCCAAAGAGCTGCGAGACACAGACAAAAACAGTTGTACAATTTATGTTATTTATCGTAAAGACAAACGATTTCTTTTTTTTTAGTTAATACTTATCATTAAGTTGATGAAACTAAATTTTGTATTCCGATAAGGCAATTCGTTTTAAGGACTTAGACGAAACTTGTGGTAAAATGATAGTTGCGTATATATTATAAGTATACCGCCAGTGACTACGAGTGTTCACGTGACGATGAAACTTTAATCGGATATCAGTGGATCGGAAAGCAAACGGAATATCTGATTACGAAATTCATAGCAGCTTCTCAACTCTTATCTGGTAAGAGTGTTCTCCTCCTATAGCAATGTCTTATATATATATATATATATATA
>JAPYZE010007205.1:0-12506 GCA_030522805.1 Leptomastidea abnormis
TAACCAGCCAGTTGATCGCCCACCCACCATTGTTTTCTTTCAGCTTTCTTATACACCTCGACATCCGTCCAGTTCAGATGACGTAGATAGTTTACTGTCATTGGATACGCGCATACGATATCCAGCTGGCCATTGTAAATCAAAACCCGATGATTCCGCAGCAAGTCCTCGACGATAAACGCAACTGATCGTGCCATATCGGCTATGAGATATCCCGCTACTTTAGTCATGTCCGTGTGGAAAGTTGAATTCCCGACGTGTATTGCCTCACGCACATCTGGCCTCTGCACCCATTCGCCAAAGTAATCGCGAGCGTTCGAGCTGTCCGCTTGCAAGTAATTGAAAAAAGTCGCGTAGCCAGTTAGCGCGCGGAACTTTAATGTTCCACGTGCCAAAGCTAAATTGGCAGATATGTAATTTTCTTGCTCTATCAATTTTTTCACCTCACTCTCCATAGTTTTTAGCTCCTCTTTGCCATTCAGATCAACCAGACCCAACTGATACAAATAGTCGCTATAGTTGATTTGATTGACGGGATCGCTCCAGCCATTACCGATAGCCAGGCCTTGCAAGTTTATTTTTAATTTGGCTTCAACATTCTTGCTTACAATTGCATGTGACAATGCAGGAACGTATTTTCCTGCGTATGACTCGCCGGTTACGTAAAATTCATTTTTCTGCATTTCCGGAAAAAGTTGAAAAAATTGATAAACAGCCGTGTAAAGATTATTAGCTACACCGGTTTCGTTTGTTGCGTAACCCGAATTATCGTCTGTAAAACTGTAACCCGTACCCACGGGATTGTCGATGTAAATGACGTTATGATTGAGATTCCAAGAATATTTTCTTAGACTGAGAGTTTTATCTTTCGTTACGTAGAATGGACCATTTTCGAGAAAAAGTCCGAAGAGAGATGAATCGCCAGGACCGCCTTGAAGCCACAAAATTACCGGAGCGTTTTCAGAGTTCATCTGTGGTAAATTACAATTGGTCAATTTTTCAATTAAATTAAAGCTTATAAGTTTACGCGATTTGAAGCGTCGTAGTTTCTAAATAAAAATATTTTCCAATTTGAAAAAAATAAATAAATTTTGCGTCGTATTATACTCGTTGCGATATATTCCATTTTCGAAAACAAAAATAAGCTTTACAACTTTTAATAGACTTGAATAAAAACTACTAATCATTTTTCGTTACACAATAAAAAGCAGTATCTTATCAAGAAATGTGAGAGCAACTCTGGCTGTGATTTCGTTATATCTTGTATGATACATAAAATGATGAAAAGTTTGCCATTCATAAAACTTAAAAATGTGTTAACACAAATAAGTAATATATTATTAACTTGAATTAAATATTTTTTTTATTAATAATTTAATATAATTTTAAATTTATTTTTTAATTTGATTAGGGAGAATAAATATACATTCTGAGTTTTTGAGAAAATAAGTATCTTTATTAATATTCTCAATTGAGTACATTTTTATAAATATTTATATATTAAAATAATAATAATTTTTCTTTGTTCTGATTCATTTAAATTATAAGAGAGATTCTTAACAAAAGAGAGCTTATTTGAATAAAACAGAGTAATCTCAATCTTTTCTGTCATGTTGAGTAAATAATTAAACAATTAGTCATTTGACATTTATATAAATTTGATTGTATCAAACTTTCTAAGAAATTATGTAAAAAGATAGTTGTATTGTGTACAAATCTTAATCTACAATCACAAGTTAGGTTTTATACAGATTATAAAGTACTTCATACAGCCTCTCAAATCTTTGTCATGTATTAAATTGCAGATCAGTTAATAAATGTGCACGTTTTATAAAAGTAATTAATTAATCAAATGATTTATGATGAGTAAAACGCGTTATTAAATCCAAAGCCCACATAGGCTGATCAGCTGGCACCATGTGTCCAGCATTTCTAACAAGTACTTCAGTCAGATTACCAACAACTTTTGAATAACCAGCCAGTTGATTTCCTACCAACCATTGTTTTCTTTTTGCTACCTTATAATCTTTAGCACCTGGCCAATCTAAATTTTGCAAATAATTTTCTGTCATTGGATACGCACAAATAATATCTAACTCACCATTGTAAATTAAAACTTTGAAATGTTGAAGTAAATCAGAAACAAAAAATGTTGCAGATTGAGTAATATCTTCTTGAAGATGTTTTTCAACTTTTTTAGCTTCAACACCAAAACTACAATTTCCAACATGTATGGCTTTTCGAACATCTGGTCTTTGTACAAAATCAGCAAAATAATTAGAACTATTGGAACCTTTGTTATGCAAGTAATTGTAATAAAAATCAAAACCTGTCAGATTTTTAAATAGTGATGGTTCTTCAGTCAAATCATTATCGATAAGTCTATCAAAAACTACAAAAGCTTCCATATATTTTTGCTGTTCAATGAACTCTCTTGCTTGGCTTTCTAGCTTATTAAATTGTTCTTTTCCATTAAGATCAATTAAACCAATTTGATATAAATAATCGCCATATTGAAGTTGATTATAAGGATCTGTTAAACCATTTCCAATAGCAAGACCTTGTAAATTTATTTTAATTTTGGCTTTAATATTGTAATCTTTAATAGCATGTGATACAGCAGGAACATATTTTCCAGCATAAGACTCTCCAGTAACAAAAAATTCATTTGGTTGGAGTTCGGGAAAGAGATCAAAAAATTGAACAAGTGCTGTATGTATATCACGACCAACGCAAGTTTCATTAGTAGCATATCCTAAATCATTATCTGTAAAACTATATCCAGTGCCAACAGGATTATCAATATAAATCACATTATGATTAGAATTCCAAGAATATTTCCTTGCTTTTATAGTCCTATTTTTTGTGACGCTAAAAGGACCATTTTCAGTAAATAGACCAAACAAGGATGTTACTCCTGGACCACCCTGCAGCCAAAGTACAACTGGAGCATTTTTTGGATTCACCTATGAATAACATTCAACAGTTATTCAACAGTACTTATCAAAAAATTGGTGAAATTAAAATACTATTTTATGGATTGATAAAATGGAAGGAATGCGGTTGAGATATTGTTATCAACATTTTATTAAAAGCAGACGTAAGCTCTGTCACCAATTAAGAATGTAATATTGAATATATAACTTAAAATCAATATCTTTAGTAGAACACAAATATAACTTGGAAAATATTTTTATTTTTACAAACAATGCATCACTTTGATTTTAAAATTTAAAAACAAAAGAAATTGAAATTATAAGCGTCAAAAAGAAAAAGAAACAAAGAACAATAAAAAATTGCTGCTTACCTGAGCCGGGAAAAACCAGAAGAATAAATTAGAGTTGTACTGCTTGTTGACGGTAAAAAATCCGGAGTAGCTTCCAACTTCGCTCATCTCTTTGTGTTGAACAGAGGCGAGTTTTCTGGCCTCCTCGATCTTGTCACTCTCAATAAGGGGTGTAAGGAAAAGCGGCTCACCGACATCAGCATCCTTTGGCACCGGGTAAGACTTGAGCTTGGGGTAGACATTAGTGAAGCCGAAAGTGGCTGTGCACAATCCAAGTCCAATAAACAGCGTAGTAAAAAGACAGGCCATGATGACTCTCGACAGGCCCGGAGCCTAATAACACGCAACTTGGCTCACTTGGCTGCTTCAATGTTCTTGCTACACACGCGATTGTTGCCTGCTGCCCCTCCCCTGCACGTCTGACTCTTTTTCCGGGCGGCGACAATGACGCTTCAGGTTCAAAGAAACAAACGCGAAGCCAGCTGCTATTTCCGGATCGATGTGAAGTTAACCCTACACTGCTGCCAAACAATTGCACCCGAATACATATAAACGCGGTAGTTTTAAAAATCCAACCGTTTCCCGGTATTTTGTCCTGTTTTTATTTTGACATACAAAATCAAAACACAAACAATACCAGCTAGATTATTTACTTGACGATTCCAAGAATTAATAAAGGCTCCGAGCTTTACCACGTGACCTACTGACCGACTGACCTAATTCCGAAACAGGCTCTGGAGAGTAGGTCAGCACAATCAGCTGATCAAGAGTGAGGGCGCTGTTGGCGTTAGCGCGGGCAATATGGCCCCACTGCGACTGCGTGCGAGTCGAAAAATTGAATTTGACGAAGAGAGAAA
The DNA here is from genome assembly GCA_030522805.1 of Leptomastidea abnormis. Lineage (NCBI taxonomy): Eukaryota > Metazoa > Arthropoda > Insecta > Hymenoptera > Encyrtidae > Leptomastidea > Leptomastidea abnormis. Next base: position 4,144 of record JAPYZE010007205.1, read on the forward strand.
AACACACGCAGGGACAGGGCCCGGCCAAACCGCCGCTTTTGTTGTTGTAAAGACTGCACGTAACTTATATATTGGAAGTCTGTGCAATTGTTCGCATTGACAGATCGTGAGATATCAGTGATTGAGTTGGAACTGCGAAAAGGAGGTGTGCTGCACTCGAGGGTGCGGAGCATGCTGCTACTGCCACTGTGATTGTTCGGCTGTAACGGAAGTAATCAAGAATCCGAAGCGGTAACAAGTTGCCTCACAAGGATTTAACTCGTGTAAACTAACGTTTTCTTTGTTTTGCTTCAGGTATGTGTTTATTTAACCTGTGATTAAGATTAATTTTTTGCTTTACTTCATTTTATTTTTTATTATGCTTGCAGTTGTACTTGTTACAAGAGGAGCATCATGAATGATTCGTTTTTGGAGGATTTGGATCTTGTTCCCAAGGGTAAAAACACTCCAAATACATCACAACCAAGCAGCAGGTATATTACAACAAGGAAGGTTCTGACCCCACCATTGAGTAATCGCTCAAAAGTAGAGAATGTGGAGTCTAAGCATGACAGGATTATTTCTTCCTCGTCTTCAAATGTGTCGAAAAGCAAAATCACTCGCCGTAGTGGAAGTCAAGAGCCACGTAAGATGTCAGTACCAGAAAGTAAACCACTCAGTTCGACTCCAAAATCAGAAAGGAAAAATCCAGATAATGAAAACATAAAGCCAGATGAGAATCAAATCAAAACAGATGAGCCTAAAATAAAATCTAGTGAAATGAGGCTTTTAAATAAAATTTCTGATGGTAAATCTATGAAAGATAAAAAACGTATTTCAGGTAATTCAGAAAGTACTAATAAGAATTGTGATGCATCTTGTAAAGAAAATACACGACCATTAACAGACTCCTCATCGTCAAGAGAAAGTGGCTCTCAAGTTGAGTTGAAAAAAAGTACAAATAGACGTACTTCAGATGGTTCAAGAAAGTCTGATACTTTAGATAAAACTGATCCTGTTATATTGTTGAGTGCTATAAAGGATCTTGTAAGCAGATACACTGAGCAAGAAACTGTTAAAGTATTAAGGGCAATGCAAAACTTGCATGTCAATTCTCAAGCAAATTTAATAAAACATTTGATGCTTCAAACAAGTGAGATAGTAGATGAATTAAGCATTCACAAGCATTCAGGGAATGTTAAAGCTTTGCTTGAAGAGAATGAAAAGATGAGAGAAGATATTTTTATACTAACGGCAAGGAATGAAATTTTGCAAAAAAAAGTTGACGAATTGATGCTACTAAAAGAAGAGAACATTTCATTGAAGCTAAAATTAAAAGAACTACAACAATGATTTTACATCTGTGAATGTGAGTGCTGGTCTACTTACTTAAGTTGTATTTTTCACTTAATTTTAATAGTATTATATTTTTTTTTATTGTTATACTTTTCAAGTCAACTTATTTTTACTCTGTTTATACTTTTTTATAAATTCCTATGAAAGTTGTTTATACTTTTAGTCAATGATTAAGGATGTTAAAAGTGCCTTGTAAAATTTAATAAAAACTTTGTACATTAAGAATAATGTTTATTATAAATAATGTTTATCTTACACTTATTTAAGCAATAACTTTCTTATTTACAATTCATTTAAGAAATTTACATTTGTTTCACGAGAACAATGTGCTTATAGATATAAATTAAAAATGGACACATGAATTTGGTGAATTGTATAAATAAATTTTGTATGGCATTGACATACACGCATACATACTAGTTTTCTTAAAAAAATAAAAAACATGTTTATGAAATTTGAAAGATGGGGCATATTTATAACACATATAAAACATTTTAGAGCTTAAAAAATTACTATTCTTACGTAGAAAAATCTAAACAGTTCTAAATATCGTAGAATGACATGGTCTTAACTAGCTTCTTAAACTATGATTCATCTACATGAGAACTTGAATGCGATTTTTAAATATAAAGAGGATTACTTCTCTTTACGTGATATCAATTAAAAATTCAATATTGGCTAAAACTCTTGATGAGATTTATTCATCCCGTCTCCTCCTTAATTGAAGATTATTTTCTTGATTATCTTCATCACCATCATTGTCAATTTCATTGTAATTTTCATCATCTTCATTTCCATCTGTTTGCTCATCAGGTTCTGGTGGTCTTGTCCACCTAGAAAATATATTTTTAAGACATTTAATTCAAAATTTTGTTTTTTTTTAATTAATTAAAGAAAAATGTAATTACCTAATTAACGTCTCAGGCGATCTAAAGAGGAAAATCAGTTTTGCAAATAGATCCTCTTCGAGGCACAAGTCTCCACTTTCACGTACAAGATAGACATCCAGACAAAGCCTCAATATTCGATCAACGTATGGCAAATCCTCAAACATGATTTTTGGCGCCATATCGCTCACCATTCTTTTGATGAAACTACTCACGAGAATAACCGCTGTGGTATACAGTCCAAGAATTCTAAAAATTTAATAAATTTTTTAAATATTATTACATTGATATGTTTAAAATAAAATCGTTATATTTTTAATTTTTCTTACCCTAAACCGCTAATAAAACTTAGGCCCTTAGGAAAGATTTTGTCGTTAAACAAGAACATCATGATGTATTCGCAGTCATTCAGCGGAATTTTATCGAAAGTTGTATTAAGGGGATCGTTGCAAGTTTCTTTAACGGAGAACCACTGTTGATTAATTGTATTGTTCGCAACGACCAGCGTCACATCTCGATAAACATGATCATCATTAATTTCGACCGCGTTTGGAGGAGGAGGCTTCTCTGAAAACAAATAAAAAAATTTCAATAATAACACTGCAGTCAAAATTAAAAATTTTCTTAATGCTTACTCATGGTTTTGAGGAGTGGCTTCATTAGCTGAGGTACTACGCTGGTAAGTCTACTGGTGACCTTGACAAACATCGGCAAAGCGTTTGGTAACAAAACACTTTTGCTACCGTTGGTTGGCTTGCTGTCAGCTCCGTTTAACGCCTCCAACAAACCTACTCGTACTGGATTCGGCTGACCTTCAGGAGTTAGAGCTGGCAGCTCGATATCTTTTACACTACTCGTGATTCCCGAGATTTCTTTGGACGCGGGTTCTCTAGCTATCGTCCATTCGACGTGTATCGTTACTATGTTGTCCGATTGTAAAAGAAAATGAACAAACCTGGATTTATCTGGTGGTGAAATGCTCCAGAGTCTACCGGATGCAGTGCCAAGCTTAACCGCAGCTACGTCCGAGTATATGTAATTCTCCAAAAATAATACAGCTGCTCGATCTCGATGCGTTACCTCGTACAGCTCTTTCAATTGATTAAAATCTTTATCGCTGTACTTGAGAATCGAACTGTTCTGAGCCGAGAGCGTATAGATGGGCTCATAGGAGCCGATTCTTATGGACAAGCTGACCTCGGTTGGTAAATTCGACATGCCAACTGTGCTACCCAGGGCAAATAGTAGCAAGGGGAACCAGATCATTCCGATCATCAGGAAAAGTGCACCTCCTCCGAGCAGGTATTTGCTCATTTGATTTTTCTTCTCGCCACGAGCTGATGGATATTCACTTTCCAGACGACGCATGCACTGTAGTGAAACAAAATTTTAAAAATTTATTTTTTTCGGGAGAATTTAATTTTGATGAAAGTTATTTTACCTTGATTTGATAAATATTTGCAAAAATATCTTCCATTTTGAACCAATCCATTACGGTCATTGAAGTGTCAGTCCAAATCCAATCCATGACAGCTCTCATTTCGAAAAGGAATGGGATCATCATAAATCTACAAGTCAATTATTGCGATTAATTAAGTTTACTTTTTAATACAATTATGTTTTCTTGACTCTTACCCCTTAAAAAGTGTATAATGAATAATAGTAAAGTTTTGGCACAAGAAATTTCCGAGTATTCGAGTTGGATAACCAAGTCGCAATTGATAAGCTGCTAGTAATAAATAAAAGCATTTTACTATATACCAAATTTGTGGTACAGTTCTGGTATTGAAGGATCTGCAATAATTAGCGTATGTTTTTAATTAAATATCTATTTATCAGCTCGTTGAAAAAAGAAAAATATAAAAAAAATTACCTTTCTGTGACACTTGGTAGTATAAGAAACATCCAAATGTGAATACATACTACTAGTATATACTGAAATATTAATTTCTTTGACACCGACTTTTTTAAATACAATGCCCTATCAATTACTATTAACGCGAATTGTGACAATAACATAAGCAAAAATGGCATTGGAACTTGATTTTCCGCAAAATATGTCGTAACACCCTCATCGCCTTGTTGCGCCTACAAATTTACAATTTTTTTTAAAATTAATTTATTTACGATTAATTATTATAATTATTTGTAATTCAACTTACACCAAATGATGAAAAGCCGAAGATTAGGATGAGAAAATTCAAAAAATCACAGAAAAACATGTAAGCGTAAACATTTGTTTTTTCTTTGCCAGTTGGATCAAGAATATTTTCAAAAAATCTTTTTGTTGGTTCAAAATGTTTCAGTAATCTAAAAAATAATGCATTATTATAATAAAAGTTACTTTTCAATTATTTTAAAATTTTTTATAAATTATCAATTACAACTAATTAAAATTACTAACGTCAGTTTGATGGCTTTTTCAAAATCTTCTTCAACGATATCTTTTTCTGCTGCTTGAACTATTACAAGCCTTTCATTGTCTCCAACAGGAGGAGGAGTACTTAATCGATCCCCTCTGCCATCTAAATGCAAAGTTAAAACTGTGTTTTTTGGAGTTTTTATATCATTTCTTCCAATACTCCTGAAATTTATATTTTAAATACAATTTAATAATTATCATCAATTTTTTAATGAATAAAGGAATATTCTTACGTTTCACCAGCTTGAGCGTCGTCTTGCACGGTTTCATGTCCAGTTACTCCTTTGTGATCTCCATCCTGATTTGTATTTTTGACAGTAGCGACTGTAAGACCTGTAGGTATCATTTTTCGAGATCTCGAAGACGGTGATGTCCACTGTCCCAGTGATTTCAGCATATATCTTAATAAAAATAAAATTCAATCATTGTTATTAAAATCTATAATAATTATTTTTTTATTTTTATTAAACTTTTTACCTATGGAAAAAGACAACTAAAAGCAGCATCAAATCCCACAGGGCGTAATTAGGTTTGCGTTCAACGCCAAGTATTTTCGCTACTTCTTTTTTATTCCAAAATAGAAATTCTGGTTGACAAATGCATTTTATTATCACCACCACCTAAGACATTATTTATATTAACATAAAAATGTTTCCCGTAGTTAAAATAAATAATTAAAATACAAACTTCAACGTAAGCAATAAGTGTAATCCAGAAAGTTTTCGACGGTCTCGGTATTGTAAGAGACCCCCAGAGAAAAACCATCAGTGGCAGAGGAGTTGATAAAAGAGATGCGTTCTGAATCTGATGTATAAAGACCATGAAGTAGCACAGAAAAGTCGAGTGAGCCAAAATTCCGAACCAAATCGACGCAGCCAATTGAATGATTGGTGGTTGATCTACTTCGGATAGAACGGCTTCGTCCTCTTCTTCGTCGTGAGCTTGAATGCCTCTTGCAAGCAACGTGCTGTGAATACGAAGTAATAGATTATACATCAGATGCAAAATTATGATATTTGACAGATAAGAATATTCTTCATTCTTTTGTAGCAAGTAACTATTTTAAAATAATTTCAAAATTTACTGATTATTAAAATTTTATATAAATATTTTAAATAGTTCTTGCCTCAAAGAATAACTGTATATTCTTTAAACACTGCAATAAAAATTTTTTTTTAAAGCGATAAATATGTATTTATAATATCAATAATGCCATTTTAAAAATTAATTGTAGTATGAAACATTAAAAAAAAATATTTTTTTATTTTATAAAGCTTTAGAACTTATTTTGATTTTAAGTAAAGCACATCAAAAGCTTTTTAATTAATTCGTCAAAATTATTTTTCATAGAAAATTATCAAAGAATTTTTGTACAGCAAATAGCTTGAAATATAGAATCACATGCTTTATGTAACATCAATTGCGATGAAAAAAAATTTATCATTTATATATACACTTGAAAATATGCTGTAAACATTTTAACAACATTAATTTACAGTCCGTGCAATTTTGATTCTCGGTACCTAGAGGAGGATCTATCCAATCCTCGCTCCATACTTGGCGCTAATATTCGGATGTGTGGCACCGACAGCGAACTCTCCATCCTAGTACAGATCGATAATACTACTTTTCTACTATTTAAAGAATTTTGACACTTATTTTTTTTTCCAATTTGCCACGATTATTGTTTGAAAAAGATTAAGTTTACTCTAATTAATAAATTTAAATTAAAACAATTGAATGTAATTTTTGGAGTGCATTTTTCAATATTAGTGCAATTTGTACAGTATTCAAAATTTATGAAACTTTTCAAGTTACGATTATTATTGATGTCAAGTTAATAATGATTTTTATTTTATAATGCACTAACATAAAAATCTACCTTTTTTTCTGATCGGTATCTTGTCTATTGCTTGGTCCTTCTCCTGGATCTTCAATTATTTCATCTGGATCTTCTGCTGGTGATCTACAGAAGCAAGTGTTTTGCTACTACTGACTAATATATTACAGCTTATGATATATAATCAAATCGCAAGCAACTATTTTTGTCGAAAAATTAATAGAACGTGAAGAATTATGTTCCAAATATTGTGAAAATATTTTGAACGCAAATAAAAAAGAAAAGAGTGTATTATTAGTGTTTAAATTTACATTAGAAATCTTAATTTTCAAAAAAATTTCAGAATTGTGATTATATTTCAATGTTAATAAGTGGCATATGTTCAGAAAATTTAATTATTTTTTCTAAGAAAGCATCTACTCAATAAAAAAAAGTTGCCCAGTCAGAGTTTGAAAAAGGATATTTGAAATATAAAATACAAATATGTAATATCCTTTTTCATTTAATTGCTATATATTAAACCTCACGTTTGGAATATAATAAATTTATAAAATACCTTGGTTTTACTATTGGTTGCCAGATCTGATTAATTCCTAACCGAGTACCCCTTCGAAAATCTGGTTTACCCTACAAATTAAATTTTTTTTATATTTTTTAAAAATTTAATAAGAACATCATATCAAATATAAATATAATCGTCTCACCTTCAAAATCTTTTTTTCTTTAGCTAGAACTTTTCTAATATATCTATAATCATTCGAGTATTGGTTTAAATTTTTTGTTATCGAAACCATAACGCTGTTAAGGAAAGCCCACACGAATTTAAAGTACGTGAGAATAGCGACTTTTTCTTCCTTCTCCTTCTTTTTCTCGCTCTTCTCCGATATCTTGTCCAAGTCATCAAACTCACGTTCCGTTGTTTCCTCGTCGGTAAAGCTCAAAGTTTCTTGTTCGGGCAGCTACATAATATCAAACATTTAACATATCAATCATTTTAATCAAGCAATCAAATTTCTTATTAATGTTTCTACGACGTACTACTGTGCATAATATACCATCGAACGTTGCTGTTGCATATTTTTACATATTAGCTGCAAGCTTAATAATTGTAATATTTTAAAGTTTGAAAATTTTTAAAGGTGCTTGAGCAACCTAAAGCAAATTCGATCACATTAAATTTTTAAATTGAAAATCACAGAGATCGAATTTGCTATTATAACTACACTACTTGGCAAGCTAGCGGCTTTATTACCGTGTATATACCTTGTCAATAAAGTCACTTTATATAGACTGTTAAAATAAATTAATAATAATAATAATCATGGCAAAAGTATTGTTGTGTAAATAAGCATAATTTTTCGGTGTCCTGAACCGATCTAATTGGGTTTTAATGTGCCTTATGTGCCGAGAGATAAAAACGTGGATTTTTACATTTCAAGAGCACATATATAAAATAATAAAAGAAAAGAGAATTGAAAAAAGGTAATAAGCAAAAGAATAAGTAAAATAAATGAAAGAGTTTCAATTTTAGTGGTTTTTAAGGAAACTATAACTACCGTGCTTATATTTGAAGTTTACTCGATTAATAAAATTACAACTGCAGAGTCGACGTATAATATGTAATTGACTATTCACGAGTTGAAGTTTGAAAAAAAGGCAATTTTAAAAGCAAAGTGTACAAACTCGTGAATAATCTTAAATGTTTTGTCTAAATTATGTAATTTTTGTACATAAAAAAAGCATATAATCAAAAATATTTTATAATTTTTTTTTTTGTTGAGCTAAAATTGTTTACGTAGACAAAAGCCCCATGTTCCTACATACAGTTACTCACACAAAAAAACGAGAGAGGAAGAATAGAGGCAAAAACAAAAATAAT
>JAPYZE010007209.1:0-20295 GCA_030522805.1 Leptomastidea abnormis
TAATGTTATAATGGCAGTATAACAGTTATAATAATGTTATAATGGCAGTATAACAGTTATAATAATGTTATAATGGCAGTATAACAGTTATAATAATGTCATAATGGCAGTATAACAGTTATAATAATGTTATAATGGCAGTATAACAGTTAAAATAATGTTATAATGGCAGTATAACAGTTATAATAATGTTATAATCGCAGAATAACGGTTATAATGGCAGTATTACGATAATAATTCTATAAAGGCAGTATTTGGGTTGCTCTTTACGAATATTACATCAAAATTAAGAAATTTCGTTAGTTGGACCTTGTTAAGGGTGTTTTTTTTATCAAATAGTACCTTATTTAAGTGTTTTTTGAAAAAATTTCTATTTTCGGAACTACATATTGTTTTCATAGTTTTTTGGACATAGTTTTTTGGATTGCTTTTTACTACTATCGTATTTTAATTAATGAATTTTGTTAATTGGATCTTATTAAGGATGTTTTAGATCAAAAAGTACCTCATTTAAGTGCTTTTGATAACAATTTCAAAATTTTAGATATTTTAATTAGTCAAGAAATAAAATATTGAAATTTTAAATATAATTAATTTTGTTTTTCGAATTTCTTTGAGAAAGCCTTCTGCTAATGCAGTTAGCAGCGATTTTTTTCTTTCTTTTAATTTAACGTTGTTATCATTTTGAATCTCCTAACTTTTTTTGATTAATGTTACAAAAAACATTCAGCACTTAATATTGTAGAAAATAGTTTTATTCGTTTTAAAATCATTAAAATCAAAACTTTAAAAAATTATTCATTTAAAAAAAAAATATAGGTACTTATTTATATTTCTTTACCCTTTAAGAAAGCTTTATCAAAAAAAGAAAAGCGACCTTTAAATTACAAAATACGTCATAGTCGAGACCTGTCATTGTCCAGTCTCACATATATCTACTCGCTGCGTAATAATCATTTTTTGGTGAACAAAGAGAAGCTCAAGCGCATCATCTAAAATCCCTCGTACACGCTACTATCAAGCCAGCTCACATCAGAATAAAAAAAAAGAAAAGAAAAAGAAACAAGCACATAAGCATACATAAAAATTTAATGCTAAAGTATACGTATAGTGCGTATAGCGCATCCCCGCAGTAGGACACCGTAAAGCTTCATACAAAAGTATGAGTGACAGTACACACACACACACACACACACACACACATACACACATACATAGATATAATAACATCCATACAACAAAAATACACTAGCAATCGTGCACCCTAAGAAATAAAAAAAAAATCATCTAGGAGACCAAAAAGAGAAAGAAAGAGAGTATACAGGATCACGTAGAAAAAGAAAGAAAGAAAGAATAAAAAAAAAAGTACGAGAGAGATATGCGAGCGAAAGAGGGCGCATGAAAAGAAGAATCATTCTCTCTCTCTGTCTGTATATAAATGTATACAGAAGTATAGAGAAGCTCTAGGTCCTCGCGTACCTATATATATAAGCCGACCTACTTTATATATACGCGCGTATAAAGTGAGGGGGTACGATGGAGGGGGGGGGGTATTCTGGTATTATAACGGCGTACATCCACGTATATTATAGTGTGTTATATAGCACGCTATAGCTCGCTCGCGCCAGAAAATGATTTGTATAGGTTTTCAGCAAGAGAGAGAGAGAGAGAGAGAGAGAGAGAGAGAGAGAGAGAGAGAGAGAGAGAGAGAGAGAGAGACCTAGCTAGAACCAACCCCCCGAGAAAGTTTTAATCTCTCTTTCTCGCTCGCTCGTTCTCTTGCTCGCTCTCGTCCTGGCTTGACTAACCGGATTGAGAAGAGTACGCGTATACGTATGTGTGTGTATGTGTGTGTATCTTTATGTGTGCGTAGGTTGCAACAGGATACCAAAAGGGACCCCGGTTTTTGCCTGTCTCTCTCTCTCTCTTTTGCTTTTGAGCCCTTATACGAGAGCGAGTATAAGAGACGACGACGCCCGAAGCTTCCGGAGATCGAGTTTGAAAGAGATCGGAGAGTCGAGCGAGAATAAGAGAGAGAGAAAGGTAGGGAAAAAGAGAATGAGAGAGTGTATCTAGGGGGTGCAAAGGTAAGCTCGTTCCTTTTCTCTCTCTTTCGTATAACTTATATATACGCGGGTTATAAGCGAGTGTATATTGGTGTGTATGATGGGTGGTGCGACTTGCTGACGATTTATTCAACGATCTTGCGATTTTTTTTTTTTTTGTTTCTTTTTGGTTTAAAGATATATGTTTATTTGTGTGTATGTGTGCGTGTGATGTTTGCGTTACGGGTTAAATTTACTTTGATAATGGGATATGTGGAAGATTTTTTTTTGTTCAGGGGTTTAAAATTTGTTGTTACGGTATTTGTATGAAACAACTGATTGTTTAATTTTAATCAGAATTATTTTATTGCATAATTTGATAATTTTATTAAAGTTTGCGCTACATTAAGCTAAATGAAGGATAAGTAATTGATAATAATGATTGTTGTTTCATGTGTGCTTTTAAGATATCGTTTATTTATTTTATCTTTATTAATGACTGAGTTACGCAAGAACTAATTGTTAAAAAAGAAAAATATTTTTAAATCGCTTACAATGTATCCGTGAGATATTGTAAAGTCGGAAGTGTGTACGTCTATAATACGAGAGTCTAGAATGAAATAGTGGATATATCATATAATATAGGATACGAGGATTTAAAAGGAGGACCCGGAAAAATGACAGGAGGGGAAAAAAAAGATGAAGAAGGAAAGAAAAAAAGTCAAATCCGGATTTTTACTTGGAAAGCTATATATATAAGGGTGGCTGGGAAAAGCGTTTGGTTGGAAAAACGACTATACGACTTTTTTGTATACTTATGTATATATCTATCTCAAAAAACTTTTTTTTTCTCATCTCTTTCGAATCGTAACTGATCTTATACAAGCTAAAATTAACATTGACAAATCGTATTTAAGCTTTACCAACCGTTATACGATAAAAAAAAAGAGTAAGAGAGAGAGAATGTAATTAAATGACAAATGGATTTCTTGTCGCTTGTCGGTATATTTCCTTTCTCAAAAGTAAAAAAAAAAAAAAATAAGAAACGTTCAACGGATGCCTGCGTATCTGTTAAAATCACATGGAGAACATATACTTTACAGATTTTAAACTCCAGCATTAACACGTTTTTACAAAACTCCTATACCAATAACAATCGATTTCATCTCATATCCTCAATAAAAAAAAAAAATTCAAATTTTGCATACTATATTCTTACATATACAAGCAAATATACACTTCCTCATCGCTCACACTGCAGTATATATGTTAATCACATATATGTAATACACAAAAAAAAAAATTATTTGGCTCTTTAATTTCCATCGCAATCAAATTGTGTCATCGTTATTATGACAAAAGTTCCATCTGTCGAGTTTTTTGGAACACGTAATACACGCGAACATAAAAACGACACAAAGGACCTACCATATACACTCCAATATAAATACACATAAAGATTACCTTCTCTATATATACAAAACGATCGTGTGTGCGTCGTACACCTTATCATTGCCTCTTTATCCTACAGATAAATCGAACGCGTGTTGTATATAAAAGCACGTTAAAAAAAAATAAAAAATAATAAAAACCCATTCAGATGATTTCCGATCATAAAAGTACTCCCACATCCGCATGGAATTTGAAGACTCAAAGGGCTCACACACACATACACACCTAACACTTGAATATACATATATACGTGGTATAAATCGTTGTATGCGAAAATCGATAGTGTTACCTCATCTCCAGCACACGTTTTATATACGCATCATTTTTCTCTCTATCTCTTGTCACTTCCTCTACAATACAAGTGATCTTTTTTTTTTCTATCTCTTGATGATGGTGGTCGTACTAATTTTTCTCGGTTACACGTATGAGTCTGCGTACATTTACACTTTCGTGAAATTTCGACACGCTAGATCTGTTATAGAGGGTGGTTGAGTATTATAATAGGGAGAAAATCGCATTAAGTGATCTATTATGTCACACACGTGCAGAGTATAGATTTGGTACAGTTGGGGTGGTGTATGTGCATTTTACGCGTATAAGAGGGGGGTTACATATGCGTATGTATATATGTATAGAGAAAAAGAGAAATGCGAATTGACATCAGCTATCATGCTATTTCTATAGAACTGTACCGCCACTGCAACCATTACCATCACCACCCCTGCCACCCTCTTTTGGAATTTGTATCTTCTTTGTTCGATGATGCTGATGCTGCTTTTATTGCGTCGTTCGTTTGTATGATGCAGGTTTTCTTTATTCTACGTTGCGTTACATATATTTCCGATAATCGTTTTTATTTTTATCTGTGAGTTTACCAGTTAAGATGGTACCAAAAGTTTTTGCTTTCATGAAATAATTTTTTTACGTAGAAAATAATTTTTGAATTAATGATATTGATGAAATCACTATCAAATTGGTAAAATAACTTGAAATATTCATAGTGATTTGAAATATGTAGCTGAATTTTATAAAAATTGAAATCGATTTATCGAATGATAAACTCTTTGGATGGTACAAATATTATTTTTGTCAAAATTTTTTGTTTTAAAAAAAAATAATTTAAGAATCCTTATTGCAGACTTCGTAAAATTAATGATACTCAAAAATTTCTATAAAATTAAAATAAAAAATCTTTTTTTTATCAAAATTCTATACCAAAAACAACATAAAATACCCATACACATACATACAGACCGAGCAACAGCAGCAATCACATCTCCTCCCCTCTTTTTCTCTCTCTTTCTCTCTATCTCTCGCCAAGCCGCAAACACCAGCGATTCCTCTTATCCTATCAGCAGCAGCGCGACGGTGTCGAGTGGGCGAGCAGCGCGTGCGCCTTAACACACGTTTGAGCAGATACAACTTTGTCGCCTCCCTCACTCACTTTGAATCTACAGCACCGCATATACTTCTCTATTTACTTATATCTCCCTTTCCCCTATCCACAAAAGCATATATATACACGCGGCTTTATCTCGGAGGGACGCGTGGCGCACGTGCGCGACCACTACCACTGCTTATATTCTCTTTCTCCCCCCTCTTTCATGTGTATGGGTATGTATTATACCAGTCTATGCCCTACTATACGTTTTCTGAAGTCACTTGATGGCGATTACCATCGTAGCACGATTCTCTTAAGCGTGCGCAGATGCTGCTGCTGATTTTTTTTTTTTTTTTGGTCCAGCCCCCTATTTTTGGTTGGTTCTGCGTGATATTCTATCGAGGTCACTTGTTGCTATATGCGTGGTTTTCTTCTAATGTGATTTTATATTGTTATAGGGGCGCGAGAGTCTAGCAAATATGAATGATGCTCACTTCTTACTTTTTCTTCATTTTTTTTTTTATATGTGGTTTTTTTTTCTGGTGTCATTGAGTTTTTTTTATTGAAAGAAAAGTGAAATAAGAAGAAAAAAAAGATGGTATATGGCTTTATGATTACTAAGGGTAACCGTAAACTTTTTATACGTAAGAACATAAGGAAAAATTTAAAAATCTAATTTTTGAAACACCTTAAAAAAAAAAAAAGAAAGAAAAAAGTAAACGTATTTCTTAACGTCAAAAAATTAATTCGTGAAACGTTACACACTACAATATATCCCTGCCAAACCGTTATTCACTCGTACCGAGTCCCTAATCTCATCATAAATTAATTTTCCATCTACCACCACCACCACTACATAAAAAAAAAAAATCCTCCCCCTCTAACACCATACAAATACCATACACAGTAGGATAAAACAAATTCTTATATGCGCGGGCGATCTAAATAATCCTATATACAGATCAAGATCCCCTCATCGAGATAAATATATATATTCCCCAGCGAAAAAAAAAAAAGTTAAGACCCTGAAAAATAGAAAAAAAGGGGTTAGAGCCTGTCTCTCTAGTGTTAAAAAACAGAGTCTATACAATATCCATTTTCCTGAGCATATAGCGTGTATGGCCTAATTCTATATCTATCGTATAATATAAAGCCGATGACTACATTATATATCTACACACGATAGAGAAACTACGAGGTGATTTTTAGTTTCGTCGCGAGATTATAAGCATAACTCGCATATGAGCTATCTCACACATATTCATATATGTATATACATATATATATACAAGAAACGCACGTGAGCCCACACAATAGAAACCTTGAAATAATAAGGGACTGTTTATGTAGTGACTCGCACACTACCACCAGAGAAAGAAAAAAGAGAGACTCTGACAAAATTCTCTTTTTTTCGTTATATATGCCATAAGAAGTGTATGTATAGTTTATTCTTTTCATTTGCGGTTTTTTTTTCTCAACTGAAAGAGAACCCTATATACCTAACACACATATATATACCCGTTATTTATTATACCACACGATCTCACTCTCTCTCTCTTTTTTTATTTATTTCACGGAGCTCAAAGGATTGCGCTCCGTTATTATTTTTCCATAGGATTTTCCAACGGGGAATCCCCCATCCCCTTTTTTTGGTCTATTTATCCGATTGGCTTTTCTTTATACGACTTATACCTTACTGAAAGTACCGCTTTAGCTTAGGGTTTTATAAAGTGCGAGGACTCGTTGGAATATAATGTATATAGGATGTGTTTAGGTTAGAGAGAGAGTTACCTTTTTTTTTTAAATATGAAGAGTCCTTCAGGTTCTTATTGACGTGTGTCGTAAATTTATATATATAAGATTTGCATAAATATCTGGGGGTAGGTATATAGTAAAAAGAATATATAAATGTGAAAGCCCCCCAACGATGAATTCGTTATATATATTTAAAAATCTTTTATATATGTAACGAGTTGCGTACATCAAATGTATATACTGTGACACATAATATAGTATTAAAAAAAAGGGGGTAAAATATTTTCGATTGGTTCAAGGATTATCCGCACGCGTCTTCTCTTTATAAAAATCGATATAAAGTATCATCGAGAATATGTATAGAAAGAGAGAAAGAGAGAGAGAGAGAGAGAGAGAGAGAGAGAGAAAATTTTGGGTTATATTATTGGCAAAGAGAAATCCCTTTTTTTACGTATGGTAATATATATCTGGAAGAGAGAAAAAAGTAAGGAAAACAATCGGTTACGAATGTATAAGTGATATTCGATCGAAAGTCAAGTGTATACAAGAGTACGCTTAAGGAATATATTAATTATGTATGGGAAATATAAGAATATACTTTTGTAAAATTCGTTCTCCCTTTATGCTAATTTTTTTTTTCTGGTATATAGCATTGCTAGCGTGTGCCATTTCTATTGTGTACCTATATCTACGTTGTTTTTAATGAATGACCGTAGAAAATCGGTGTTAAGATAATTAATAATGCAATGGTTTTCACAGTATAATTGAGGGAGTTTGGAAATAAAAATAAAATAATTTTGCGATATTTTATGCATGGAATGATATATCGATTATAACCTAAACGGTTATGCTCATGTACAGACGTATAGAATGCATAATCGAATTATCTGATTTTGTATTTCTCCATCCAATAACTTCCATTATAAAAATCATGTCTTATATAACGATACACACATGAACAATCTCATAACGATTCTTGACCACATTTCTATTCTTTTTCTTCTATACTCAATCGTTCAACGAAGCTATTATATAGTATAAGAAACAAAAATCTTACATATATGTACCGTCAGTTACATGCAAGCAATCTTGTTTCATTACACATAATAAATAAAATAAAAATCGTCTTTTTAATTTTTAACGCAAAAGAACTTTAAGGAAAGAGAGAGAAAGAGAAAGAAAGAGAAAAGGAAAGGAGGGGGTGGCTTTATAGAAAAGACGAGGACGAAGGTCTTTTGTGCTTAAGGTAAAGCTTGACCCCGTGGAGATGAGAATGAGTGAGTGAGTGAGTCGCGCACGCGTGACACAAAGGGCTCAGAAAGTTGGGTTCCTATACACCATATATATATAAATGTGAAGGGGATTTTTCTGTGAGTATAGTAGTCCCAAAAGGAGAGAGAGAGAAAGCTGAATAGGTTTCCACGTGGTGGAGCTCGTTATATTATACACACGCTTATTATATACAAGTGTGCAGAGAGAAAAAGAGAGAAAGATAGAGAGAAAAAGTATACAGGGGCCTTATATTTCTACCTTATCCACTTCGGCTGACCTTTTGTTTCGGTATATAACCCACCTATATATGTACCATGGGTGGGGTTGTACGTCGTATGTGTATGTAAGTGTATATCTTGGCACGTGCTATACATGTGTGTGTGTGTGTATATGTATGGTATGCTTGGTTGATTCGAGTCTGGTTGACTTGAATTTTGGTTTATAGAGAACGAGTAACTTGCTGTGTAGTAATTGGTGCTGGTTTACTTAACGAAATAGAGTAAAAGATTTGATAAATCGGTGAACAAAAAATAATAATAATTGCAAGGAAACAAATTTTGAATTTGTTTTTAGAAAAATAATGGATTGCAATTTTGAATAATATATACTTTATTAAATTATAGTTATTAAAAATATTAATTGAAAAAAAAACTATTTTTATCTTTGTAAAAATGTTCGAAAAATAATATAACTTACTATTTAAAAAAAAAAAAATCACATGTTCAAAAAAGAAAAAGAGAAAAAAAAAACAAGTGCAAAAGCAAAAAGCCCCCCTATTGCACGCGAGTAAAACTTGCGTACCTGCATCGCAATGCGCCAAGTGTCTACACATATAACCTCACGCGTGACGACGCTCGTTCAACTCTCCCCTATTTTTGTATATAAAAAGGCTCCCTTTGGTTTTTACCCCTCAGCTAAGTTATATAATAACGCACCCCATATAATATATATATATATATATATATTCTGGGCCGTACGCCATCTCGTGCGCGTGAGCGCAGCCAATTTTCAGGGAACTTTAGCCTCCCCTTTTTGGTTACGACTTATATATACGTGGGTCCCCCTGTACCTAGGTATATAAGTGGAGATCCGTAAATTTTTTTTTTGTATATCCGGCTTCTGTGTACGTGAGGCGTATATACCTATACGCAGCCCCTTCTTGTCAAGCAAGAACTACTTTTTACCCCTTGTTTTATATGTAAGGGTGCGCGTACTTTTTTTTTTTTTTTTTTTTGTAGAAAGTGAGATTGCTATCAGCGACTGTTCTATGCGCACTTTGATTAGTGCCAAATTTCATATGTGGGACTTATCGTTGTATTTTGAGCGTATGGTGGATTATATTTACGGAGATTGGATTTGAAGGGAAAGTGTGGAATTCAGTATAGGTATATTGTTGAGATTGTGTATTATCTTTTGTTTTGTGTTTTTGATTAAATTTGGAGGCTGATTATTATATCATTTTTTTTTATTGAATAAAAAATTAAAAGAGTTATTATTTATAAATATTTAACATAACTTGAACTAATTTTTTTTCTTTTTTGTAAGAAATTATTTTAAAATTTGCAGGTCAATAAACTTTTTCTTCTATGAATACCAATCAACTAACCTCTCCATAAATTCATACCCTCCGTCTTTCTTCGATCAACACAGAAAAGTCACGACTTACAAAAAAATCCAACACATACACACACGCACATAACATCTCAATTCCTTGAGCTAATACTTATTCCTCAAAAAAGGAAATACATTTAACAAAAGAACAACAAAAACCTGGCGCTTTAGTTCATTGCTCCCAAAAAATAACCAGAAAAACAGTTATCTCTATATATAACAATAATATTATTATTTTTTGTTTTTCTTCAAAAAATCATATAAATCAGTCTTTTTTTCTTTCACTTCAACCAAAACGCGTGTCCGACAATCAACAATAAACACACCAAACCAATCGACGTCTGCACTAATTTGAGGAAGAAAAAAAATCCTCAGAAATCACCAAAAAAAAAAAAAACTTACAGCCTAGTATTTAAACTCGCACGCGCTATATATGCTCCACTTGTACACACAAAAATCTTCTACAACTCACCCACGATTCACCATTCTATTTTTTCTTTCTTTCTCTCTTATTCTCTCGCCTCTCTTTTATGTCCTTTTATTTTTTATTGTATTTTATTCTCTCTCTTTCTTATTTTTTTTTATTTTATTCCATTCCTTCCAAGAGCCAAAAGACGTTCAAAGGCCCTTCTCCGCATTGTGAAATATCTCAGGTGGGGGTACATACATAGATATATACAATTTCTCTTTCTCTTTCGCTACATATATATTGTCACTTGGCACGAAAGCACACAAAATTTTTCGCTCGATAAATCCACTAAGTCGAAAGCCGACAATTCAATTTGTTATTCACGCGAGTTGCTATATACTGAGGAGTTAGTTCTTGTTCATTGTTAACATCCTCCTTCTATTCCTTTTACTTTTTATTCTTTCTTTTTCTTTAACACTGGTTTTACGTGTATATAGATCGTAAGTGGCTTGGCGACCGATTGTTCGCACTCCAAGATTTAGCAAAAGAGAGAGAGAGTGACTAAATCTTTGGAAATAAGATATTCTTTGATTTTCAAGCTATCGTTCTTCATATTTTTTTTATTTTATTCTTCAAGTGTATACGTTAAGCTGGCATAATGTTGCATTTAATTTTTCTTTTACTTTTCTTTTTTATGATAAGTAGGTACTTAGGTAGTTATCTAAATAAAACTGAATTTAAATAACCCCATAATTAAATATTTATATCAATAATCCACAATACAAAATCTATTTTCTCAAAACAAAGTATACCTATAAGCATAAACTTAATCAAATAAATTAGACATATATCAAAATTGATCAATCACTCAAGCAACACGTGTCTGCTTGTACACCTTAAAAATTCGTCAGATCCAAGTATATTCAACCACAAGTATATCAATTTATACACATCCAACATACCCTACACACACGCAAAATCGAATCCACGTATACCACGCGATCAAGAGATTGATTGGCATACTTACTTACTTACTTACTATACAGTAGCACTTTCTCAATCTCGGCACGCGACTTAAAATACAGTATATGTATATACACCTATATCTATATATACAGGTATAAAAGCATCGAAAAAAATCCCAAGCGTATAGTATACATAAAACCAATGCCTGTGTACCCGTACTATATACGGGTCCACACAGCATCAGCATATACATCCATCCATCCATCCATCCGCATCTATCCTTCTCTTCTCCTGTCCACAGTAGCTACCCCCTCTCCCATATCCTCCAAGCATATAAAAGCAAAGTTGAATCCCCCTGAGGGAACTACCGTGCTAACGCGCGCGCGTAAGTTTACTCACTCTCTCTCTCTCTCTTTCTCTCTTTTATTCTCTCTTCACCGCTATACCTATATTATATTATGCACTCGCGTGCGTGCGTGCGCGCAAGAAATCACTTGGTTCCTCTCTTTCTCTCTCGCCATTCAACAAAGTCTCTCTCTCCCTTAGGATCTCCTCCCTCTCCAAAAAAAAAAAAAAAAATATCCAAAGCTCTGAGTGTATAATATGTTCTTCGTTGACGTCGTCGCGTAAGAAATCACTATATAAGACCCCCATTTCTTTTTTTTTCCCCTGATGGCTTCTGATGCTGTGCTGTGCTATGCTACCAGTAAAGAGCCGACCTCCTGTCTTTACTTTACGAGAGAGAAAAAGAGAGAGAGAATGAAGAAAAAGGCCCCTGACTGAAAGAAAGTGAATCTCCACCTCCCTTTACGATCACGTCTATTGCGTTTCTTTTACGTAAAACTGCGCGTGGGGTGGGGGAGTAAGAAAAAAAGGGAGTTGTAGGAGGTGGAGGAGGAGGAGGAGGTGTATAGAAGGTAATAAGGGTGGGGTATAGGTTCTATATATACATATATACGTATAGTTATCATATATAGAGGGGGTATGGAGATTTATTTACCGATTCGAAAATTCAAAAGCAAAGGGAGGGGTTGGTATAGAGGGAGAGAAAAAAAGAGAGAGAGAGCTTATATGGACAGGCGCGCGCGTTTGCATTGTTCGGAAATTGATCGCGTCATGCCGACGTAGTCGTTGTCGTTGTCGTCGTTGTTGGTGCGAGGGATCGCGTTTCTTTCAAACGTGTATATATATGTATAGCTCTTACTGTAGCTAAAGGCCGTTGTTATATATGGTTTTGGTGTGTGTGTGTGTGTGTGTGTGTGTGTGTGTGTGTGTGTGTGTGTGTGTGTGTGTGTGTGTGTGTGTGTGTGTGTGTGTGTGTGTGTGTGTGTGTTGTGTGTGTGTGTGTGTGTGTGTGTGTGTGTGTGTGTGTGTACGATAGATCGAAAAGAGATCTACCGACTACTTCCTTTTTGCTACTATATACTTTACCCTAAAATCGACGCCTTCGTCAACGTGCAAAAGTGACGTCCGATGTACTTTAAATTTTACGATTATGGGGCTTTGGAAAAGAGAAAAAAAATTTATTTGACAGGATTACCGTTGGTTCGAAGACTGATAGTTTTTTAAATTTTATGATTGCGTATAATTATTGAATGATATTTAAATTGAAATAATTTTGATGAAATTAAATTGTTGTTTTAATAATGATAAAATAAGAGTAAATTAAGGGTTTGAAGGTTTAATGCTATGAAAATTTTTTTTATGAAGTAAATGTTTATTTAGCTTTTTGAATTTATTTAATAAATATTGATAGAATCTATTAGAGTATTTTGTTAAGTAGTTTATAAAAAAATATAAGAAAATAATTAAAAAGAAATAAATTTTAACTATACCCTAATTAAAAAAATAATAAAATAAATAAATTGATAAAATTAAATATCGAATTGTTTATTATAAATAACCCGTTTGAAAATAAGGAAACTAATTTTGTAATGTAATTTTTAATTTCAAGCCTTTTTGATGCTCGGATTGAGCGTATTTCAGCTTGTGAGAGTTTGCTCAGTGACTTATTATGGCAGACACCGGGAATCGAACCTTAAATCAATGGATTCCGAAAGCCAATGCTCTAATGCCTAAGCCATCACTAGCTGTTACACGTTGAATAAAACTCGTTAACTTTAATTACGTGCATTTTTAATTAAACTTGTTATCAAAACTTTTTCAATGTAATCATTTAATGTAAATCATTTATGTTAATCGATTCAACAATTAATTATATTAATTGTTTAAGTTAACTGAATGAATAAATGTTTTTACATTGAATAATCGTTTATGTAATTTGTAAGAGTTATAAAATTTGTTTAAGTTTAATACATAATTTAAATGAATATATGTATTTAATTTAATTAATAAAATATTTTAGATTATTTAAAACAACTGACATTATTTTTTTTCGAATGGAAAATATTCAAAGATAAATAATTAAATAATTGTTTATATTTCCAAATAATATTAATTTTATTTTATTTTCGAAATACAATAATAGAAATAAATATAACTAATGTAATAGTAATTTTTCTTATAAATTTATTGTTACAATTTTTGATTAAAACTTGTACTCGGACAAAAAAACTTAATATACTTTAAACGGAACGTGAAAAAAAGTTTGCAAAAATGTTGACATAAGTCATTAGTTAAAATAAATTGAATACACATAATATCCAATGATCACACTTCAATACCATAAATCAAATTGAAGGCCACACAATAAAACAAAACAATTAAAAATTAAAGAAAGGAAATAATTTATTTAAATTAAACTTCAATTTAACATCATGGCCAAAACTTTTTCTTTATAAGCCAAAGTGTCTCGATCATACAACATCACACTAAATCCAAAGTACCACCAATCATGAAGTACTCGCTCGTCTTCCTGCTCTTCGCCCTCGTGGCCTCAGCTTACTCCGAAGAAACAGCTCCCGAACACTCAGTCCCAGCTACCGAGGCTCCAACCACCGAAGCTCCCTTGAAACCAACCCAAGCCACCACCAAGAAGACCTCAGCACCCAAAAAATCCTGCAAAGACTTGGCCTGCGAAGAAGGTGCATACTGCTTCGACGGCGAGTGCGTCAAACTAAAGAAAGTACCAACCACCGAGAAACCAGCACCTAAGCCAACTTGCGCTACTGTCACCTGCAGCGAAGGTTCGCGTTGTTACAACGGCGAATGCTTACCATTAAAACCTGTGCCAACCACCCAAAAACCAGCAGCAAAACCAAGCTGCGATCACATGACATGTGATGCTGGATCTAGATGTTACAATGGTGAATGTGTTAAGATGGGTTTGTCATGCGCTAAGCTTCGTTGCCGATCTGGATACAAGTGTGAGGAAAATCCACCAAGGTGTGTCCTGAAGAAATAAGGAAATAATAAGAAGCATCTATTATTTTTTTTTTCTTTGTTATGGTGAGTTTAATGTTTTTGTTTGAATATATTTTTTTTTTTTAATTTTTAGTTTTATATTTGTTTGGAAGTAAAGTTAACGTAAAGTAAACGTTGATTATTTTTGTGATTGCAAAATTGGGAAGATTAATTAATTTCAAAAAGATAATTATTTTAATTTATAATAATTTTGTAATAGTATAAAAATGTTTATGAAATGTAAAACTCTATGCACATGAGATTAACATTTAATGATGTTAATATGAAAAAAAAATTTATAAAAATTTTGTTTTAATTATACGCTTACAAAGGCATGAAAATTAGTTTGAATTTTACTGTAAATAATGTTGTGTGCTATAATGGCTGTGTTGTTAAAGCATGGGTAACGAAATTTACTGTTCGTGAGTTCAATTCCAAGTGTCTGTCAGCTGTGCCATTGCATGTGTAACAAATTTAATTTCCGATGTATGCTTATAAAGTGTTAAAAGGGCTTTACAAAACATAATTATAACATTTCAATGAGGATAATCATTTTTTTTTTTAATTTTTTAGGTGCCAACCTTATACCAGTAGTTCCACGCGATAATTATTTTAACAAGACAAAATAATTTTATTCCGCATTAAGATAATTTAAAAAAAAATTTAAAAATTTTTACTTTAAAAAAATACGAACTTGTTATTAATCTGTATTAATTGTTGTGCCATTAATAAATTTTATTTTATTTTAACATTGTTGTCCTTATCTTCTGACAAAATACCCATTAATATAAAAATTTATTCTGATTTACATATTTTTTCAAGCTCTGAAATCCGTGACTTATCTTATTTTGTACAATATGCTTAAAAGCTATCGTCTCTTTCTTCATGTATAATTTATCAACACAAGAAAATTAAAAAATTCATAATTTTAATACAAAGCTGACGCACAGCTATTGTAAAATGGAAATGACGTAGAAAGAAAAACAAGATTACACATACGATAATTAACTGGTATAATGCAATTCAATGCCAACTAATTTTTCCTTGTAACTGGCACTATATAAACGCAGATTTGCGCGCAGAGATGCTTATTGAGTTTGCAAGTAAAACAAGAGGTAAAAATGAAGTCCGTGTATATATTACTGCTGATTCTAGGCTTAGTAACAGCTGAAAGCTTGGCAGGTAGTACGATAACTTGCGCAAATGTGAGATGTGCTGGATGTTGTATTGATAGCTCAGATGGACCACGATGTGTACCAAATAATCTTTGTACAACTGTACAACAAGAAAAGGATATTTGGAAGAGTCCTGGTGATTTTAAGTAATTAAGTAAATTTATTGTGTTTGAAATATTTAGAAGATCTTTATGAATATTACGAATTAAAATCAATGAACTATTATAAAAAATAAAATATTGAGTTTAGATTTGACTACATTATGTAATTATTAAAATATTGTTGTAATGCTGTTATTTAAATGTTAATAAAATATATTACATAATTTTGTATTGTGGTTTGGTTGTAATTATTGAAAGAAAAAAATTGTTTTAATACAAATTTTTCAGAATTATTTTTCAACAAATTAAAGGTAAAAAATTTAATACTTATTAATTGTTTACAGATATTTATATTTTAAAAAAGTTTTAAGCTAATCGTCAATTAATTATAAATTTAATATTTTAAAGATTATAAACACGTTGAATTTATCGATTAACATTTTATTGAAAATTTTACACCTTGATTTAAAAAAATTTTGTTTAAAATAATGAAACAAAAATACACAAATTAAAATAATGGCAATAAAGAGGTATTGTTTGAATAATAAGGAAATATAAGAATACACGAAGATAAGATTAATTAAGATAAGTAATCGTCAATGAATTTTCCTTATAATACAACTATAAATAAAATTCGCATCAGGTGATGATCAAGTATTCACAAAAAAAAAATTGAGACATAAAATGAAGTGCATAATATTAATGTTAATTTATATCTTTGTAATTTGTCTGAGTTTTATAAACGGAATGCCTACTTGCTCTCAATTAATATGCGCAGGTTGGTGTATTGAAGGACCAACGGGACCAGAATGTGCACCAACAAAGCTAGAGAATATGTGAAAAAAACAATTGTTATTTAATTTAACATGACATTAAAAAATTGTAAAAATAAAAAAAAAGAAGAATAAAACGTATTCTCTTCCTCAAACTATCAAAAAAGTTAAATTTATAAATAAAAAAAAGAATTTCAATCTAAAAAATATTTTCATCTCTTTGTTAATTCATCTCCATATTTATGTTCAGCATTAAATTACCTTACAATACCTTTCGGCATCTATCTATCCACACCCAAAAAAAAAAAAAAAATCTCTCTTTCTATACCTATAAAATCTAAGCTCTTCCTCTTTAGTATATATCTCTTTTTTTTTCTCTGTCTTATTCTTCAATGCAAATAAATACACAATTTATCCTATATATAGTTTCAAGCCTCTCTTACGTCCTTTTTTTCCCTTAACCATTCCCATAAATCTTCATCGCGTTAACCCAGCCAGCCTCTCTTCGGCAGGATCCTATCATTCTCAGTTAACATACATCCACGCATTTTAAAAGAGCGAGAGTGAAAAAGACAGACACAGGGATGAGAGAAAAAAAAACGTAAGACACACGACACTACGACGACGCATCTTTTTCTCTCGCGAGCGCGTCTTTTCACTTCTCGATTCGACTCGTTTCGTCTCGGTATATAGCAAAGAGATCCGACCGACTGGAAGACGTATAACCTCCCTCTTTCTCCCCCCCCCCTCCGCGTATTTCATTCTCTTTCTCTCAATCTATAAGCTTGTACGGGTATACCAAATTCACTCTCTCTTTTAACTTTCTTCATAGTCCCTTGTATATATAGGCGGCATCAAAGGTATAAAAAATAAAATAAATAAATAAATAAAAAAGACATGCCGAAAAAAAGGGGGATGCTATACTGTATGTAGTATAGGTATACGTTGGACAGAGATAAAACGTGCGTTTATATAGCTTGGCACCAATGAAGTCGTGGAGTTTTATAAGTATTCGGGGTGCGTATACAGTTTTGGTGAACGTGACTCGTCGTGCCTTTTTTTTTCACGCGCAGTTTTTTTTTTCATCTTTCTTTCTTAAGCTGATTTTTTTTTTATCCGGATTGTGCTTGAAAACGTGGTAGAAGTTGTTTATTGAGGGATGTGAAAGATGGATTCTTTTTTTTTTTTTAAATTCGTCTTAGAGTCAGATTGTATGCGTTTTTGACTTTTTAAAGATTATTAATGAGTTTATTAGTGATCCTGACTATTGACTATCTATTTGGATGATTGACATTGTCGTGTAGTTATTTAGTTAATTTCTAAACATCAATTACTTAAAATCATTCTATACTTAACAATCCTTGTTAAAACTTAAAATTTCATTATACACATTCTACCTTAAAAATCAAGTCAAAAGAATATCATACACAATCGATCGTCAGTTATACTTACACGCAAAATTCCATCACTTTTGCATCATTAGTCTCTTCTTCAAAAAAAAGCAAACCACTTTTACCTTAGGGACCAAGAAACAAACCCGCGGAGTCCAAATGTACTTTAATGACGTATTCGTCGTTGAAAAGACAAATTTCCTCACGCAGAAAACAGAAAAAAAAATGACCGATCGGACCTCGTCAACGCAATGTGCAGGCGCACTTCGTTTACGCCCTGTACGTCCCAAAAGTCAGAAAGAAAAAAATCATCCATCTTGACGTTAGTCACGCGACTCGGAAATCGCTAAATGTCAATGGTACCTTTTTCTCCCCCCCCCCCCCCAACTCCTTTCTTTTTTCGTTATATACCTGATTGTGTGTGAGTTAGAAATTTTCTTGGAAGTTGTTCTCTACGTTGCTCTTTTTCCGGGATCGAGTAGGAAAATGATTCGTCGTCATGATTAGGCACAAAATTTTGACTTCTACTTGAAAAAAATTTTTTCTTTTTTTTTTTCTTTTATTGAATGTGTGGAAAAATCGATATAGTGCAGTACAAATCGATTAGGGTAGCTGGTAGAATATTTGACATTTTTGAGAGGTTGACTAGACGAGTGTTGTGCGGAAATATGTCTATATCCATAGATAGTTGTTTCAAAGAAAATTTACTCGATCTAAATTGTCATAGACGTAAACTTGAGAAAAGTTTTTTAATAACTGTCTTGAAGTTGCTAAAATCATCTGCAATTTGGGTATATAAAACCATAAACGAAAGAAAGTTACGAGCTCCATACATCATCCTCATTAATTTATAAGACCATTAAAAAAATAAGTAAGTAAAAAAAAAAAATTAATTCCGATAAAAATGTGCGATAACGTACGCCAATTTACGCTTGCACATGCACATGCGCTTGATATTTCTCAATCGATCTTCCATTAAAAATTAAAATCGACGTTTTTTTATATATATATACCCTTGAACCCGAAATATATATATAAAAAAAAAATAATAATTTCTTCGTAACAATAATCGATAATCCATATATATATACACACATATAAATATATATAATAATAACATTTACAAAAATGATAATGATGATGATGATGATGATGATGATGGTTGGCACGCGAAAGAAAAAGAGAAAGAGAGCAATATTCTGCAAAATATTGGTCTTGATTACTATACTACAGGTTGGCAGACACTTTCACATATATACATCCAATACACGCCACACGCTTCTTTCTCCTTCATCAAGAGTATACTATACCTATATCCCAAACTTTCAAAACTGCTTGACGATATATCTACAGCTCATCCTCAACAAAAATAGAGCAGGGCTCGCATATAAAACAATATAAAACTCCTCCCTTTGCTCAAAAAAAAAAAAGAAAAGAAAAGAAAGAGTTAGAGAGTAAGATAGGACGGTAGAGATAGGTGGGGTGTGTTATAAGACATGTTACAGAGCTTATACATATACCTATAGGTAGCGAGAAAGAGAGGCGCCGCTGGTAATTGAAAAATTTCAATTTCTGAGTAGGCAACAACAGGTAATGACGTCCCAACGTTCTCTCTCTCTCTCTCGTCCACTCATCCTCATCCTCATCATCTCACTCTCACTATCTGTTAAATGTGTAGTGTGCTAATGTAAAAGAACGGCTTTGCTGGCACACACATGGGTTAGATATATATAGTTAAGCGAGCCACACAGCAGAGAAAAGAAGAATGAGAAGTAGGAGAAAGAGGAGGAAGAGGAAAAGGATGAGGAGGAAACAAGAGAAGCGAACGAACTTTCACAGTATATAATATAGGTAAAGGAGTAAGGAAGGTGTGAGGTAGTCCAGTAGCGGCGCGAACCTTAGAAAGAACGAAAGAGAGTGAGAAAGAGAAAAAATGAGAGTCCAACACCTTTTTTCGACTATATACGTATACCAGGTGCATCATCTTATTTCATTCTTTTTTCCTAATGCATAATACTGGCTCCTTATATGCTATGCGTATATGTGTATGTGTGTATGTGTGTATGTATGTGAAATGCAGTTGCTGTTGCTGCTGGATGCACACACATGCACTCACGCATTCGGAAGCATATAGCTTGGCACCTTTCCTGAGTGAGAAAGACAAAGGTAATAAAAATAAGATAGAGGGATGGATATAGTAAGTAGTGTATTGGTGAAGACTGAAAGAAAGGGAGCTTCTTCTGCCTGATGATGTTGCTGCTGTAGCTATACACTTTTGTTCACGCGTGAATCTCGTATATGCAGTCAAGTTAAAGTCCGAAGATTCGTTGTATGTAGATAATATGTGTGTGTAGAAGGGAAGGTATATGAGGGAGTCTTTATCTTTCCGGAGGCTTAGAACTCACTACTTTTTTTCACGCGCGCACCACCTATAAGAATATACGTAAGGTTTTGTTGGGGTGTTGAGAGGATGCACTCGGCCCCTGATTTGCATTCACTCTATTTTTTTTTTTTTTTTTTTTTTTTTTTTTTTTTTTTTTTTCTTTTTCTTTTTTTTTTTTTTTTTTTTTTTTTTTTTTTTTTTTTTTTTTTTTTTTTTTT
>JAPYZE010007211.1:0-14088 GCA_030522805.1 Leptomastidea abnormis
ATATATCTCTGACTATATGGATGAGAGTCAAGCGGATTTATTCTGTAAAAGCGCATTTTGTTATCAAGTTTATATTTATATATCTATAGATTTTGTGCTTGTTATCAAGCGCTGCTCTTTTTTTCAATTTTGTGAATAATTGATTTTAGTTTGGAATGTGTGGAACGTATCGTTGTCCTTGTTTTTTTTTTTTTTATTTTTTTGTTAAATTGTAAAGCTTGAATGTTTGGTGAAAAGAAAAAAAAATTATTTTTTCGTATAAATTGTATTCTGTTTTGTATCGATTGTAATCACTTGAAATAATTATTTTATATAAATTTAAAAACTATACTGATAAAAATTTTGAAATTAAGATTTTGTAAAGTATAATAAAATTGCATGATTAAATCCAGATAGACTCTCCTTTACTCAAGCCTCTCATCAGAATAACATAGAACAAGTAATACATAAAACTAATCTAAAACTCAACCTTATAATATAATTCATCAGATTAAAAACACACATACAGTAAGTACAGCAGCATAAAATCAAGAATATAAAAAAAAAAAAAAAAAAACAAAAAAAAAAAAAAAAAAAAAAAAAAAAAGTAGAAAAAGAAAGAAAGAGATAGATTCTCTCTTGTCTAATATTATTATATAGGCGCAAGGGCGGGGGGAAAATCACATGACAGTATAAGGCTTAATATTAGGGTGAAGGTAAGTGGTGAACCAGCTGACGCCAAGAGTTTTCATCCCCCTCTCTCTCTCTCTCTCTCCTTATACGTATATACATACGCAGAAGATAGAATGAACGAAGTGCATGCGCGAGAAAACAGACACTATACGCTTACTTACGCACGCGGTGTGATGCTTAGGCTTATACTCTTCTTTGCAAGAAGAGAGAGAAAGAGAGAGAGGGTAGAAAGATTATTCGTGTGTCTTCCAGGACGCGAGATTTAGGGTGCTAGTAAGTGAGAGAAGGAAGGAGATAGTAAGAGTCTGCAGTAGACACTGATTTGTGACCGAGCTTTGTACCCTCTCGGTGTGCCTGTGTAACTATCTCTCTCTCTCTCTCTCTCTCTCTCTCTCTCTCTCTCTCTCTCTTTAGAGCTACTACCGCGTGAAAAGAGAGAGAGAGAGAGAGAGAGTAAGAGAGATACGACTTCACATATATAAAGCTCACTAACAGTTCTAGAGAGAATGCTCTCTCTTTCTCTCTCTCTATATCTATCTTCTTTCTTTCTTTCTAAAGTTTTTTTTTCTACCTACAAAGAAGAAACGATTGTGTGTGTGTGTGTGTGTGTGTGTGTGTGTGTGTGTGTGTGTGTGTGTGTGTGTGTGTGTGTGTGTATGTGTGTATACCAAGCGATTGTCCGCTAATTGCCGACGCTTGGCTGAGCTTGACTGGAGATGCAATTCATTGTGAATGAAGAAAAGTGGGGGGAGGATGATCCTTTGAACAATATATTCAAGCATATATTGGTACGATTGAGAGACGCACACGATACGAGGTGATATGTTGGATTGATCTGGCTTATATTTATAGTTTTTTGTCCATTGTGCATTTTTAAATCCTGATGAACACAAGAGCAGAGTACCTTATATAAAAGATGATGTTGTTGGTGTTTGTTTGTGGTGTTGACTATGTGGATTTTTGATGGGTGAAGAAAAAAGGATGAATTGAGATTTATTGTCCGTGTATATATTGAAGGTATGTATAAAAAAAAGGGTAAGATTATTGTGGGTGGTAAAAATAGCTGGTGGGGATTGGGATTTAAATGGGAATTTTTATAATGATGAGTTGATGATTTTGGATTATTGAGTTGGTATTGTGTTGTGAGTTAAGCTCCTGTGTGTGGTACTGGCAGCTAGTAACATATTGTATTATGTGTTATTTAGATGATTCTATCTTGATTGAATGTAATTCATTGTATGATGGATATTATTATGGTAGAGAGGATTAATTGGCATGTGACTGATTTTTTTTATCTGTTTAGATGTTTCTTCAATATGCATGATTGATTGAATGTTAATTAAAAATAGAAAATTGAAATTCATAGATATTTGGATTATTAACAATATACCTTTACTTTATATAAGAGTATTTTTGTTGCGAAAAAAGATCATTTTCATTACTTATCTAGAACAAGATTATCAATGAACCATAATAAATGAGTAGAACTAAAGCGATTCTTCTATCCAATTATGTTAAGGTATTATTTTGTAATTTATGTGATAAATTATCCTTAGCCTTTTTCAAAATAAATCATTAAAAAAAATCCATCAAAAAATCTCCTAAACCACCCCTCAAACAAAAACAAAAAAAAATCAACTTTAAAAATAAATTTACCAGTATTAGGTCGTCGATCATGATTACCACCAAGTATAGCATTAACGCTAAACTTAAGCTGTGGTTTCTCCTTCTCCTGTATCCGTCTACACGAGCTACCAGTAGTAGCTGCACACTGCTCGTCACCACAGCTACAAGTCTCCTCGCTAATTCTGCTACCAGCGTCCAATCTATCATCATCTGGTTGCCCATATACTTGTTGTTGATTTTGTTGTCCAGCAGATGATTGTTGTTGTTGTCTAGCAAAATCAAAACGTTGCTGTTGTTGCTGTTGTTGTTGTTGTTGATGAGCTGGTAATCTTATTTCTTCAATTTGATTATCCATTTCGTTACCAGAATTTCTATCATCGTCCATCGAATTGTTCGATCCGTCGAGTGCTGAACTGGAACGGGTTTCCAAACGTTCGGAAAGTCGTTCCATTGCACCCAGCCTTTCAAGAGCTGTAGGACCATCGTACCTTTCGCTGCTCTCTTCCAACAATCCTAAAGCACCAGCTTGTCGCGATTCTTTTTCCTGGGCATACAAAATCCTCTCGCATTCTTCTGTCAGTCTTGGCCTCTGTTGCTGCTGCTGTTGTATGTGATGATGCTGGTACTGCTGTTGCTCTGAATTACGATTACCAAATTGTTTCCTAGACTCATCATCGGACATTTGATCCTGTACACGACCAGCTTGTTGTTGTTGCTGTTGCTGTTGAATTCGAGCGAGATTCTCAGCTGCAGCTGCTGATTCAAGTTCTCGTTTACGTGCCACTAAACTTGCTGCCCAGTTCAAGGTCAAACTCGTAAAGTCCGTACCAGCCGTAGGTGATTTGCTCTGTAATAAGTTCTCCATTAGAAATGACGGTGAGGTCATGGCGCCTTGTGGCAGATTTTTCAGCATAGCAGCCGACGAGGGAAACATATCACAATTTTCTATTTCCCTTCTGTGCTATTGTTTGGTTTGCTGCTATTTTATTATTTTTAATGCACTGATTGATGATCACTATTTTTATATATTTTAATTGTTTTAATAGAATCTTATGGTTACATAATTGATTGATTTTTTGTTTTAATAAATGTTAATTGTTTTCACACTTTTTTTCGTAAAATACATTAATTTTTCAGTTTAACTAATTTCAGTATATGAACTTGCATTTTGACAGTTCCAAAATCACTAGTATCATATTCACAATCACCACTCAATACATTGTTTCGTTTACGAAAACAAAAGTAAAAAAAAAAGATTAGATGAATAAAAAAACAAACATCAGTATTCACAAATAAACATATATTCACTCTGCACTTTTACAAACCCGATTATTAAAAAAACAACACACAACAACCACAATTCGATCAAACTTTTTTAACAAAAACCAATTCTATTAATCATGTCATTATAAACATATAAATCATCCTATGCACAACTCAATAAATATACTGCATCTCCTCTTATATATCCTTGAAAAACAAAAATGCAATTTCTAGTGCATGTATATATATCAAGTTCCTCTCAAAAGGGCATTGAAGTACCACTTGGTTATATAAAAATAAAGAAGAGTAGTATAGTAATATAAGCACTGTCACTATGTACACATGGTAAACGAGAAACACGCAACAGTAGCAGCAGCAACGATACCCGCGAATGCAGCTCGTAAATAACAGTGGGCCACAAGCGAGTCAGGGAATGCACCAAGGACTACTACCTGCTACTATATGCAAACGCGTGCTTGCAGTTCAAGGGGGGGGGGAGGAGGTGGATGATAGGGGATGTTATTATACGAGAGGCCTATACACAAACTCAAACACACGCGCACACATATACACTATACACAGTCAACCGGTATCATATCTAGTTCACAACAACACGCTAAGGTATATATGACACTGTGTGACAGACACACACATTCGCACGCGTGTCACACCGCACGCGATGCATCCAGGACTCAACAAGGAGCCTCTACCACCGGATAGATAGATAGATAGAAGCCGGCTGTTCTCAGCGTTACGAACTAGACTACTGTACTACTACCACGAGTCGTAGTACTCTGCTTGCTTATACTGCCTGTTAGCAGCTTGCCTGCGTGCAACCCTCAAATGATCCTTGCCGCCACCACCGCCGCCGCTGCCGTCGAATACGGTAAGAGAAAGAGAGAGAGAGAGAAAGTAAGAGCGACACCCCTATATAGGTAGGTTTGGGTTATAGCGAGAAAGCGAGATACGGCAAAAGAGAAAGAGAGAGAGGCTACGTGATACTATATATAGCATCAGCATCCCCTTCCTTTACGTCTCCAGGGCGGCGCGCAGGCATCGACGCGGCCATCCCCCTTCTCGCTCTCTCGAGTATAAGCTACACCTCCTCTGCACCTAAACTCACCTCCCTTCTCTTGCGCGTCCCAGTCGACTGTCATGTATATAACTATAGGTATAAATCTATACGATCTTTTCAGGGCTGCTGGGGGGGGGGGACTCGTTTTCGGTCTCGCTTTTTAGATAGATGCTCTATAAAGTGCAGCCTCCTAGTACTTTTCTGGTTCACTTACTCTCTTACTCTCGTTATTTAACGTTTGACTATAATAGCGCAGCATTTATAAATATTTGCTAGTCTAGCCTGGTTACCTTATGTACGTTTATAACAGGACAGGTTGACACGTTTAAATCCCACTTTGAAATCGGTATGGAGGGTATAGTATCATAATACTTTTTTTTGCATATAAGTTACCGTGTTTGCTCGCGGTAAACGGTTTCAATGGAATGACGCGTGTTTATGGCAATATAGGTACATACATGTAGTGTAGTGAGTGGATTTGGGGGAGGAGAGGTGTATGGTAAATAGATTATGACGTATGGGTATATATAGTTATGAAATGTGTTTTGATATCTATAACGATTTTGTAAAATTATGTATTGTATTTTGTATATCAAAAGTTTTGTTTTATTCAGTTAATGTAACAAAGTAATGTAGATTTGTATAATGTGAATACTGGTAAATTATAAAGAAATATTTATATCAACAAAGATCAAAAATATAATTCTATTATAAAAGAAAGATGAGCCGTAAAGCAGAAATATTGTCAGCATTTTATTCGAGCTCTAATTGGCCAATTTTAAAGCACAACTATTATATTCTCTGTTAAATATTCATTGTCAAGCTTAACAACAAAAAAACCTGCGCGCACGGCACGCGCGCTGATGTAACTTCTCGTTATGTCAATGAAAGATTATTAATAAAAATCTTACGTTTTAAAATTATTTTTTATTATTACATTTCGCAAAAGTAATTATTTATATTAAATATTATTAAAAAAAATTATTCGTAATATTAAAAAATCATATCATGTACGAAACATGTCACCAATGTAAAACCAAGATTACTCTCTCGTGTTGTTTGATGTGAACTATGTAGTAGAGACCTCTACGCACGATTTTTGCTGCGCACGCCATCTATAACCAATGAGAATAGAAGTCTAGAGGACTAGAGGTCTGCGCGCGCCATCTACAACCAATGAGAGTAGTGGTCTACTCACTCTAGTAGTGGTCTACTCACTCTAGTAGTGGTCTACTCACTCTAGTAGAGTGAGTAGACCACTACTCTCATTGGTTGTAGATGGCGTGCGCGGCACATCAAAAAACAGCACGAGAAATCGGTATTATGGTTATGGTTTTACATTGGTGACATAGTTTGTAAATTATATGATTTCTTAACAATACAAATAATATTTTCAAAAAACAACTCTGTTCTCTTCTAAATTATTCGATGTCAACCTCAAAAGAAAATTTCGCGTGTGGGGTACTAATATTACGTTTAGTCTACTATAAACAATATAAATACAATAGTATGCATCATTAAATTCAGAATACACATCCTCGCAGCTAAAATTACTAGCATAAATTCATTCTCTCCTATATTCCGCGAAAATCATCCCCATATTTAAGGACTACTTATATACACTCACCCCCACCAGCACCTTATCACTACACCCCTTCTTGCTAAAATCCAAAGCACACAATATTCTCTCTCTTTTTCTCAGTCACAAATCGTTCCTTAGAAACGTAAGCACGTGACAGTAATACATGAAAAGCAGTACTTTCATTATATACGAGAGAGAGCTTGAATTATAAATCTTTCCCCCCCCCCCTTATTTTTTCATCTAGTTGACTCTCACAATTTCAACACATTCACATTCAACAAAAGTAAATTTTGCTTTTTACTTCCACACATAGACTTTAAAACTATATATAATCTAAAAAAAAAAGGAGAGATAGAGAATAGAGTAGATTATCTTTATCTTACTTTCTTCTCTTTCTAATTCAATGGAAGAAACCACTCTCACTCTATATGTGAGCCTGTAGGTGAGATAATACAGACTATAACCGGAGCAATTCAGACTTCCCTACTTCCCCACCCCCTTTCTTCTTCATCTTTTCCTGCAGCTCTTTCTCTTCGTCCTTCTTTTTCATCTCTCTCTCTCTCTCTCTCTCTCTCTCTCTCTCCCTCTCTCTCTCTCTCTCCCCCCCTCCCACTCCCCCTACCCTCCCCTCCCACCCCCCCCCCCACCCCCACCCTCCCACCTCTCTCTCTCTTACCGGTAATGCTGCAATAAAATCATACTCCCATCAAACTCGCCGCCGCACATCCCCCTTAAAAGGAAGAGGAGGAGACACAAGGCCGGTTCGCACTTTCTACCATCTCTTTCCTCTTCCTCCTCCTCCTCATCATCATCATCATCATCATCTTTCTCTCTTTCTCTCTCTTTCTCCTATACTCTCAAAATATAGATGCTACCAACCACTTGGAATATAGAGGTAGATATATATAAGTGAAAGAGAGTAGATAGAAAAGAGGGCCGTGTATAGAGGAGTGTAAAGGGGGTGTATGAAAAAAGCGGCCAAGGGATCGCCTCGCTCACTCTCTCAACGAGCTTTTCTTCACTACACATATACATATAAGAGAAAAAGAGAGAGAGAGAGAGAGAGAGAGAAAGAGAGAGAGAGAGAGAGAAGAGAGAGTTAACAGATAGATATATATTTCTTTAGGTCGAAACGATTGGATTTTATTTGACGATGCGGAACTGAGGTTGGCCAATAGCCTTCCTAGGCTCTCTATACCCCAGCTAACAGCGATGACGCCCGCCGAAAGCGAGAGAGAAAGAGATAAAGCCACGCCCATAGCTTTTATATACGGTATAAAACCCCCCCCGTTGGTAATAGTCTTTCTCTCACTCGATCGCTCTCTCCCTTGAGCTGAGCGAGAAAACGTGAGCGCGCGCGCAACCCCCTCTATCATGGACTCGGGTGGGGAGAAAGAAGCGCGCAGACAAGGAAGGGGAGGTCTGACTATACGTTGAGTATATATTTGAGTGCGCGAGAAAGGGTATATGGTATATGAGAAAGAGAGAGAGAGAAAAGAAAAGAAAAGAGAAAGAGGGTAAAAAAGAGAAGTTTCTCTCTTTCTCTTACTCTTTCACCTTTGTGTGAGTGGATAGCGGCCTATACACCCTTATCAACTTTATTATCTTCGCCGCGTATACCTTCTACAATTCGCGGTCCTTCTTTCTTGACTCTTTTTTTTTCTTTCTATTTTTACTCTTGGTCTGCCTATATGTATTTTATATCACTTGCTTTTCCTCTCTTTTTCGCCTTTATAAGGTATGGTCCTTCCTTCTTCTCCTACTTTCGTTTTGCTTTAGCTTGAGCTAGTTCGCGATAAAGAGAGAGTATAGAAGGGGATGAAGAATATAAAAGCTGAGTGTCTATGGATGCTTGAAAGAGGGTGAGGAATGTGTATATGTTGGATTTGGACTTTCTTTAATCTTGAGGATTCGTAAGTATCATTTCTTGGGGTTTATAGAGTTTAGTAAGATTATTTTATATGTTTGGATAGTTTTTTTTTCTTTTTTTTTTAGATGGTTGATACGTAATACTGAAATTGAAATTTTTAGATTTAGTAGTTAGAATGTGAAAACTTTTCATTTTAAAAGTTATGATTGTTAATTATAATGATCGCTTAAAGCTCTTGAGATTGCCTAAAGCTTGGTATTTAAAGATCTTTAATACAATTACATTATTTTTTTGTGGTTTTGTTCAAAACGAACTTTTATAAATACATAATATATAAGCATACATCTATTTTGTTTTTCATACATCGAATAATTTTTATCAAAATCAATTTTTCAAAAAAAAAATCCCTCTAGTATTATCTCGTTAAATTCCAAGCGCCCTCATAATAAACGCGATATGCACTCGATATAACGACAAGCTCATAATGCAAATAAAAAAAGGGTTAAAATGAAAAAGAAAATTGAATAAAAACGGTTATGAATGAAAAATGTGCTTTTTGCTGCGGATTACTTGAAAATTATTGATGGACTCGTTTTTTTTTTAAATTAAATAAAAAATTGAAAATATATTAAGCGATAAATTAAATATAATATAAATCTTGTAAAAAATTATATAACTATAATACGTCGTTAACAGATCTAAACTTTTTCGAAAGGCTATTGCATACAAGTTGGATGAAGTGAAGATACGTTTGAATAATATAAAATGTTATAATGTTTTTGATTCTTAATTGGTGCTTTAATTAAAGAGACGTGCGTTTATATTTGCTTACTGTCATACGATAGTATGTACTTATTTTCGTAAAGTAATAATCATAAGTAAATGCATAAAAATCACTTGCGACGGTTAAGGCTTCATTTATTTATTTATTTATTTATTTATTTATTTTTTGCAAGTGTACTTTATTTTTGTCATGTAAAAAAAAGTATAACATACTTTTTTATCATCTATTTCAGAAAGATTTTCTTGTTTCCTTTTTCGTTTTGTATTTTTTAGATAGAATTGTATACTTTATGTTATAGAGTATATTACTAGAGAAACTTGAGTATGGCCTGATTCGATACCACATAAAATGTACGCGTATAATATAACCGCCACGCCCACCTCAACTCTCTTTTATTCAAGTACATTTCGCTCAAAAGTTGTTGGTTCGTAAAAATAACGATAAGTTTCTTTTTTTTAAAGAGACGAAAACTGTATCAAAAATTTCGAAATACTGCTGCAGATAAGTCAATTATTGTAAAAATGTAAATAAAATAAAATAAAATATTTAAATTATTGCTCATAAATAAAAAAGGCGAAAAGACAAGTATATATGCATAGCTCTTATATTCAAAAACTTTGCCAGCCAATAATTTATTAAAAAGTCGTTGCCATAGAAATAAAAAGAAGAGTAAAGAATTAAAAAAAAAAAGAGAAGAAAAGAGAAGAGTATAGGAAAGAGATCCGGAAATATAGCGAAAGGATAAAAAATAAAGATCCTCGCGAGAGGTAAAATGAAAAGAGAAATACAAAGAGGTAGTAATGGCGTAATATAAGAGAAAGAGAGAAGAGGAAAAAAATCAAGGCAGAGGGAACAAGATGAGAACGGAAAAGAACAAAAAAAAGAAAAAGGAGTATAGACGAGGTTGGATAGGGAGGTGAGAAAGAGGGGCGAGAAAAAACGATTGAGTAAAATAAGACTGGTAAAGAGTAGGATGAGGGAGAGAGGAAGAGAGAGAGAAGTAGAGGGAGATTGGAGAACGAGAGTGTGCATATACATCTATATAAGCACTATGAAGAGGGTAGTTATGACGGCGATAGAATAGGAAAGAGAGAGAAAGAGAGAGAGAAAGTGAAAAAAATGAAATGAACATCAGTGGAATCGGGAATTATTATGAGAGAAAAATAGAAAGGGGATGGTTGGCTTGTATAAATTGAGAAGTTGGTGCGCGTGAAAAAGTGAGGGTGTGTATGTTTATACCTATATATATATTGAGAGGAATGAGATATATAGATGGAGGAAAAAAGAAAGAGGGAGAAAGTTGGGAGGATGTATTATATATGCTGCAATGCTCTTGGAGTATAATTATCGAGAGAGAAAAGTATTCCTAGGTTATTTATTATCGTATTGAGATTTTATTTCTTGGATTTCTGTTAGTGTTTGCAATTTTACGGTTGAAGAGATTATTGTGAATAGTATATCGACAAGATTAATTTAAATTAAAAATGCTTGAAGGTTTTTATTATTTGTATTAATTTATATAAAAAATCCTTTATATATTAAAATCTAATTTTTTTTTTTTAATTTTTAATTTAAAATTTTTATCTTTATATTTGTTTAGATTTTAGGTAAATTTTTACAATTGATTAAATTCAACACATTTTTAATTAATAAAATGACAATATTCTAATTTATTAATCAATTTTTTTATACCATTAAGAAAAATATATAAAAACAATTTCAATTGTAACAATAACTAACTTACTTAATTCCTTAAAAGTGTATAATATCTCACGATTTTCACCTGTAGAAAAAGAAGAAGAAAAAAAAGCAAACTTATCAAATTACGCTTTTAAAAGCGTGAAAAGAAAGATTCAATTATATCCGACGGTCTCTCGCAAGAATCTATATATAACCTCCATCACGATGAAAAAGTCTTTTTCAATTTCCGTCAAATTAATGCGAATCGAGGAAAAGTAAAAGGGAAGTAGAGGAGAGCAAAAAAAAAACAGAAAAAAAGACGGAGGGTAGAGAGAGAGAGAGAGAGAGAGAAGAGAGAGAGGAGAAGGCGTCGAAAGTAATTCATTTTATCGAAGGAGTTAATTATTCATTCTCGTAGCTATAGGGAGAACTGCTGCTACCACCGACGTTACTGCACTAGCGGTGCTAGGATATCGACTCTTGGAGGTTCCCAGCACTTTTTCTCATATTTTTAATTGAGCTAAAATTCAGCTCAAAGATATATAGTTATAGGTATATATATAGTAGATCGGATTATATTGGAGAGCGAAAAGGAGAAAGAGCTTTGAGAATGTCTGCTGCAGTAGAGTATATATATTGTTGGAGGCTTGAATATAATCAAGCTTGGAATATAGGAAAATTTCGCGGTCTTTTCTTTTCCATTCAGACTTTGTTTTTTTTTTTGCTTTCGCTAGAGCTCTTTTATGAAATTAACGATCAGAATGAATTTAAGCACTTTTTTTTACTTTCTCAATTTCATGTAAAATCATGAGGATATTTCATTTATATCTGTCGTTTATTTTATGTCATTATACATAATTATGTGATAAGGGTTATAAATAGCTTATGTGTTTTAAACATATAAGGGAAATTATGATTAGAATTATATGATATTATGAGCTAATTTTTTTTAAAAATTTTATCTTAAAATAAATTTTTATGTGTAGATGTACAGCCTATATATTAAACAGACATACTTCAATTGTAATATAACCAACTATTATTCTTTAATTGTAAGATAATATAATTAAATACAATTATATAAATTTAACACTAGAAATATCAAATTTATTATTGTCTTTTTATAAAATAAATGAATTGCCAACGAAATATTTTTAAATATTTATTTAATTATAAATGCGTAATATATTGTATAATTAACAATACATTTTAATTATTTCATTAAAATATTTAATTATAAACTTAAAAAAAAAAATAAAAAATTTTTTATGCAAGCTATTGTTTAATGAAATTAAGAAAGAGGATTTTTTCATATTTAACCTTCGTTAAAACCTTTTTTGACACTCCAATAAGTGTATTTCATTTTAGTATTGAAAAGTTCAGAATGACGAACGCCAGAATCGAACCCATGACTTATGGATTACAAAACTTACGCACTGCCAAATTAAACTATACCAGTATCTTGTCTATTTCGTTATTCTTTCCATTTCCTTTTACAATTTATTATACCACTTTAACCAACTTTAAGACATAATCTTATAATCTTAAAAAAATTTTTTATTATTTTTACTTAATGCATTATTAATAAATTTTTTTATTTATTTAATTTTATAACACAATTAAATACATCATTTTGAGTCGTCTCAAATAAAACGGATAACAAGACATAACGAAAGCCACGTATATAACTTATCAGAGCAATAATGAAAGCTTTGATAACCGACTATTTTTCATAACGAGCAATTTTCCTTCATTTTATGCAAGCCGCGTACTTACTTCTTGACATAAGCTCCAATGGATTGAGCATTTTCGGCTGAGAGAAAAAAAAATCGAATCACACAAAGTACTTATGACAGTCAAAGGTATAATCCTACAATATAACAGTAATACCGAGCAAAGTAGAAAAAGATAAAACGAGCTTGAAGGAAGCAGTTATGAACACGTGACGCCCATCTCTCTTGCCCTCTATTATATCTATTTATCTCTTTCTTTTTTTTTTATCAAAGCTTAATTTTTACATAAATGAGAATGTCACGCAATCAAGCATCTTTTATTAACGAGTTAACATTTAACCAAATGGCGAACTGACCAGAATCTCAAAAGCTACATTTTTATTTTCTACTCTCTTATAAATAGTGTTAATATACAGTGTTGTTTTGGGACACACACACACATTAATGCATATGTATATACGAACACATATGTTCGCGCATAAATTTGCAAGAGCACAAATATATGCGCTTGCGCATTTATGCGGGGATGAGAGAAAGAGAAATAGTAAGAGAAAGGGGAATACACTGCTTTTGAATATATATATATATATATATATATATATATATATATATGTATGAAGAGGATGAGGCGTGAAATCGACTTTATTAGTTTCGTTGTTGGAAGCAGTCATTTCTCTCCTTCTCCTTCCCCCTTCCTCTTACCTTATATTATAACTTAGCTTCGAATACAATAATTCTACTATAGTCTTGATGTTCCAACTTTTCGCATATAAGCTTTAAGCGTGAATGACGAGAGCATGTATTGTGATATAAACAATTTTCTAGAATGGTAAGGGATGATATGAGACTGTTAGAGGGTAGTTATGTTACATATATTATTTTTAGATTGATGTTAGTGGATATAGGTATATATTATTTATTTTCAAATGACTTGGGGGTTATAACTTATTATTGAGCACATTGAATATATTGTATTTTTTTTTTTCGTTTAGGATTTGATCTTAAATGTCTTTATAGAAATGAAATATTTTTTACTGCTTACATAACAATGATATGATATGATATCTGTATCCGATATTTTTGAAAAATGAGAAATCAGAATTTAGCGCAAAACTTCACAACATTAATTAAAAACATTAATTAATAACTAATGTTTGAATTATTCAGAGGGATGCTGTAACTTTATTTTTGCATTATAATACATTATACTGATAGAATAGTGGTGACCTTTTCAAATTGTATATACGTCGGCTGCTTACAAGACGCGAATATCTCGTGCAAAAATAGAAATAAAAAGAGCGAGAGTCGAGAATATAAGGCTGTGAAGAAAAACGTATCGAGTATAGTTGAGTAAGTTATTGCGGTATGGGACATACACACTCACATACATATAAGGTGATATATAAAATTGTCAGCTTCCCGTATGAAAGCTTATTCACATACTACCTATATTATACACATATGTGTGGGTGAATATGTGATGATATACAGTATGACGCCAAGGCGCGAGATTGCTTTGTTCAAGAGGAAAAGGGAAAGAAAAGGGTATGGAGAAAAAAAGTCACAGTTAGAGGAGGGAAAATAGAAGGAGGAGGTGCGAATGAGAGAAGTTGGGGTTTGACTTGGTATATCGTTGGGTGTTTGTATTGGATGTTGAGGGTGAGAGGGTGTTTGGATGAAAAAGTGCTGGAGGACAAGCTTGAAGAATAATATATCTATTGTGACTTTTTTTTTATTTATTTTATTTATATATATATATATATATATATATATATATATATATATATATATATATATATATAT
>JAPYZE010007212.1:0-38313 GCA_030522805.1 Leptomastidea abnormis
AGAGAGAGAGAGAGAGAGAGAGAGAGAGAGAGAGAGAGAGTGAGAGAAAAGGGTAACTCT
The DNA here is from genome assembly GCA_030522805.1 of Leptomastidea abnormis. Lineage (NCBI taxonomy): Eukaryota > Metazoa > Arthropoda > Insecta > Hymenoptera > Encyrtidae > Leptomastidea > Leptomastidea abnormis. Next base: position 61 of record JAPYZE010007212.1, read on the forward strand.
GGCACGTGACTTGTGGATGACCAAGTGGTGTTCGCGAAAGAGCGTCTTTTTTTCTTTCCTTTTTCAGATTTTTCGGCGCTGATTGCAAGCCGGTCGAAAATGAAGAATCGTCCAAGGGGAGGTTTGGTCTTTTAATTGACGGGCTACGACGTGGATGGATTAATTTTATACTACTGCTGTGCTCCGGATTTAACTTGATAAAAAAACGACAAACTGCTGAATGAGATTGACGATGTTTTTTTTTTTTTGTTGCGATGTATACTATAAGCTGGAAACGAGCTTACTTTGAAATTTTTCTTTTTATCGTCGAATTGGTTGCAATAAAAGTAGTGCGGGATAATACAACAACTACTGAGATGCTTTGTTTTATCGGCAGTATAATATACCAAAATAGCCAAGCTACATTAAACTTTGTCTGACCATTTTGGATTTATCTACTTGCAGCAGTAGTAGTAGTAGTAGTAGTAGTAGTAGTAGTAGGTTTCATGATACTGGACACTGCGGGATGGTAAAGCGTTTAATGTGTTTTTTAAACTTTGTCATCAAGGCCGAAAATTACGTCAGTTGCAAAATTAAATTTTCACGATCTGCTATAGCATAATAATGATGATGTGGTAGATGTTTGGAACTTTTAAAAATTTTTACTCGTAAAAATGAAAAAAACTTTTTGTTTTGTATAAAATATTAGAATAAACTAGAGTATTCAAACCAAAATTGCCAGTTCTTATCGTTTTATATTTATCTTAATAAGCAATATTCTTAATAACCCAAAAAAGCAAAGTAGAACTAGGAAAAAGGTAGTCTTAGCATGAAGCAATTAGTCTTATGAAGTAGCTCTTTAGCTCTCGGTAGATCGCGCAAAAGCGCCTGGAGCATATAGAGAGAAAGAGAAGAGGGTATATTCCTGAATATTCACCCTCCAGCGACGACAACAAATTAAAGAGCAGAGCTTTCTCTTTCTCTCTCTCTCTTTCTCTCTTGCTGCTATCCTAATTGAGCCACTGGCAGCTGCTTAAAATTCGCGCTAGTGCTCGCACCGGGCGTGCGCGCGCGCCTTTTTATTACGCGCAATTAAGCTCGCGGTGGCAGTGGCCTGGTATCTCCTTGTGCTTCTCCTTTACCTTACTTTACCAACGTCAACGTCCTCCTCCTCCTCGTCGTCGTCGTCGAACTTATTACCGACAAAGCTGAAAATAAAGCAACTGCTCATAAGTATGCCCACCTACTGCAGCTAGAAATTTCGGCCGCGACTTAATACGCCATCAGGCGGTAATTGACTTGAAGAATGAGGACAAAGCGTCTCGAGATGAGAGTCGAGAAGGGGTTAGAAAGAGTAGGCGGATTGCATGAGCATGGCGGTCGGTGTGGTGGTGGTTTAAGAAAAAGCCGGACGAGAAAGTGGAGGAGAAAGAGAGATGCGATGCGAGGGAGGCAAAGTAGACGTAAATCCTCTTAGGTTTTACGCGCGGGGCTTTCGAGAGGAGCGTATAGCTCGTAACTCGCTTTCCACGGTGTGGCTAAGGGGGGAGAGGGGTAGTGGAAAGACTGGCGTCCGGTTGCCGCTCCGAACCATCCAGGAGCTTTTTGGGATCTGTGCACCCCCCGTCTTGCCTCCCTTCTCTCCTATGAAAAACAAAAAGTTGACGGGCGGAAAAAGCGAGCGAGGAGAGAAAGAGGATTACTTGGATGCGGAAGGGGAAGGGAGAGAGAGAGAGAAAAAGAAATGTACCAGATGCCGTGGGAACCGGTCGAAAGAATAATCGTGCAGCTTCCTCATTGACAAATTTGTTTAGCGGTCTGCGGTTCGATCTTTTTTTTCTTCTTCTTTTTCTTTTTTAACGACGTTTCACCCGGTACATTTTTTGTGTCTTTGCATGGGTGTTGGCGAATAGAAGGATATTGAAGGATTTTTAAGACTGATGCTCTAAAAGTTTTTGTTACAGTTACACTACGTTGTAAAATTACGTTGTAAAAAAAATTATTTATCGTCAAAATAAATTTTTATATCTAACGAGTAAATTTTAAAAAATCCTTTTTTTTTTAGTTCGTAGATATTTTTCTAAAAAATAAACGTTTGTTCCTCAATCTGCATCTAAAGTACAGAAGCGTACGGGTATTTTTATACGCCTTTTACGTTTCATGAATTTATATGACCGACATTATCAGATACAGAATCATAGTAGAGGTAGATACGAATTCAGTTATACCGTCGACGTATGCCAGAGTCTAAATTTACAATACGTGGCTTGCAAAAGTGCACCTTTCCTTTCGTCAAAGTATCCAAAGTTAAAAGTAACAGAAACTCGCAAATTATGTCTGAGTGAAAATCTTCAGTTACATTTTCCTAAAAAAACTTTTTCCGGTAAAAAATACATACGTCTCTTTTTAGAACAGCTAAAGAATAACAATAAAACTACCGATCGAAGGACATTTCAACTTTTAATAAGGCTTCGTTAACCCACAAATAAATTTGACAAATAACTTTGAAATAAGCCTCCACTAAAGTTATGAGTCTACAAAAGCCAAAATAAAACCAGGTAAAAGACCAGATGGACAGATAATCATCTGAAAGAAGAAGAAGAAGAAGAAGAAGGTTTCCGCGATATATAGAAAGATAAGGAAAAAGAGAGGAGGGATAGAAGAAGGGAATAAGCCTTTAACATAATCCGCGACTCGCGAAGCGCATCGAAGAACAGTACTTCTGCTCTGGGAGTACCTACTTAACGAAGTTAGCGGCTATTCTGGGAAATCGCCGTGGCCGCTGCCGGATTTCTCGCTTCCCCTTTCCGGAAAAGAGAGAGGGAGAGAGAGAAAGAGAGAAAGGCTTTATCACAGAGTTCGACGGATTTCGAGGATGAGGTTCTGAGGAGAAACTTGTTCCACAAGTGCGGTTAGAGCTTCGAGGAGCAAAGAAAAAAAAGATAAAAAATTTAAGGGCCATAAGCTCGCCCTCGGCTCTCGTCAGCTGATAAGTGATTCGAAAGAACTTAGCTGCGGTGGTGAGAAAATTATTATCGCGAGCTTGCGGCTCTTCATTCGGATCTTGCTGGATAAACTTTGTTATTGAAAAGAAAAACCGTTGAAAATTTTATGGTTTATAGAGTTAAAAGAAAAATTGATTTATTGATGAATTATATTTCTTATTGAAATATTTACGAGTTATACGCCTACTTTGAAATGTTTAAAATCTTTTTTTTACGTATATTGAATTTGTAAAAATCAATATTGATTTAATGTAAAGTTGTAAATGGGATAAAAAAGGAGAAAAAAATAAAGTAAATTTAAATAGTAATGCATTGTTAAAAAAAACAAAATATCATCAAAAGGTAATGTTAATATTTTTCACTGCACTTTGTCCCCCTCGTTTACTTTTAACTAAAAGCTCTGAAAAAGCTCACTCTTTGCACAAAATTTAGAGGGGGAAAAAAATCAACGAAAAAAGAAAATAAATCCAATTCATAAAAAACGAAGTAATAAGAAAAGAAATAAAATTTTAGTATCCAGAAGTGTATCGTAACGTAACTACAGCCTATTTCTCGCGAGTTTCTAGGTGTATAGAAGCTCTCGTTCAAGATTTATACTTCATTCCGTATGTAGACTACGGATGCGGAGCTTGTCGCTTTTAAAAGCGTCCGGCGTTCTCCGAACTGCTGAAAGCTTTATATGCGCGCACGACGAATAGAAACGGGAAACAGGGGGGAGGTGTTGACTATCGTTCATGGAAAATTTCACGCTTCAGCTAAAATCTAGGGATGAGCTCTATTCGATTTCTGTCAAAATCTATTCTCCTTTTCTTTTTTTTCCATCGTGTTTTCGAAAATCTGTGTCCCAAGTATTTTAACACGACTACATAAAAAAAAATCTATCTAAAAAAGAGTACTTGACTTTAAAAAATCAACGCCTCCAAGTACATATTAAGCTCTTTTATTTTCAAGAGCCCCCTTCTCGGAAGAATTACGAGACGATGATTAAAACGCCCTTTTTCACTCTTTCTCTCGACAATCTCAATAAAGGTAAGTGTCTCGTAGAGGCTATACATCAGGCCGAACGAAAGACTAGCCCCTTCGGCCCTTTAATAAAGTGCCAGAGCCCTTAAAGCTCGAGGATGAATTTCCGCAAGCTGCAAGCTGCTCTGTGTATTATAGGTATACCTATACAAGTGGCGGCGTCGACATCGTCTAAAGTCTCACACCAGACGAAAGCCTCAGGCCCTTTATGTAGTACACCACTATCCTTCTCCTAGGATATCTCCAGCCGCATGTACTCGCGCGAATTTCCTATGCACAACTAAAGGGATCGAGACACGCTGGGAAGAACAAGATGAGCGAAAAAAAAACGGATGGAGGTGAGTAAGCGAGAGGCTAAGAGAGGGAGAAAGAGAGAAAGAAGTTTCTTTGGGCCGAGAGGAGTCGGAGGTAGCATCAAACTTGTTCGAAAGTTTATCATCACTTGCAGCCCCTCTATCTTCTTCTTCTTCTTCTTCTTCTTCTATATCCCCTTTCCACCTTCTTGACTCGTCGTATAGCGTCGTACAGTCATGTCTGTTCTTTTTCTTTCCAGCATCTTTGCCTCCTCTTTTTTTTCGGCCTTTGAGAAACTCGCCTTTTCTCGTTGACTCTCTTTAAAGAAGTTGTAAGGCTCCAGTGGAAACATTTCGTTTGAACCCATTACCGAATAGTTTGGAGGAAGGTAAAAAGAAGGAGTAAAAGGGTGGAGGAGGAGAAAAGGGAGTGGTGGTACGGATAAAACGACACTTTTTTGCCATTAATATTAGTTTTGCACTTAACCTCTTACCACCTTTTAAGAGGGCGATAAAGCTCGTGCAGCGAATGAATGCAACTTGGCCCACTAATTCAAGCTGGCTCGTAAATATTCCACAAGTGAAAAGTCGCCCACCAGTATAAATTTAAAACGTCGAACTTGCCTCGACTGCATATTACAAAAAATAATCATTAGCAAACTCCATTTAGCATAAGTATAATAATAATAATAATAATAATAATAATAATGACATAGGTCATTAAATCAGTTATTGCGAAATGCATATTATCTTTCGTAGCATCCTCGGGAGCTCCTTAACTCATCTTCTTCTCGTCTGCTCTCTTTCTTTTTTTTTCATCCAGTGTCGCAAGACACTCTAGCTTTCTCCGATTTCATTCCCCGTCGACTTCGAGACCCAGAGTTTCAGCCCCGCACTCGGAGGTGTAGGTATGTATTTCTTCTTTTCATCTCGTGCGCTGTCGGGGGTCGACGCTGCATCGCGTACTTCTCGTCTGCTCGAGACGCGGCTTTAATATCATTTTAAAATCAAAGTTCTCTCCGCAGTCTTTCCTTCTTCTTTCTACTACTACTACAACTACTACTACTACTACTTGGTACAACTTTTGTTTATTATTTGTAGCCACCGTCGTCGTCGTCTTCTTCGTCGTCTTCGTGGACCAATTCCACGTCCTGGATTTCACCATGGGATTCTCCTTCTCCTCTGCCACCCTGTGCTAACTTGTCCGCCTCCGGGATTCTTTGCTTTTCCCTTCCACCTCTATCTTTTTCTTGCTTCTGATGCATATTCGCTGCAGGCTCTCTTTCTCTCTCGCGTGACTTTTTCTATTCCTCCAGCCCATTGGGAATTCGCGAGAGCATGACTAAAGAGTTAGGGGGGGGGGAGGCCACCGCGGAGGTAAAAAACTTTCGTTTCCGAATGGAAAAACGCGTTCCAAGGGAGAGAGGGATCTCCTTCGGGCTGTTTGCCGAATTATCGATGGACGCCGTTGGATAACTTTTACCAGAGACGTTGTTGTATAGCGTATAGTACCACCACCAGGAGAGCAAGCTAGAGAGAGCACTCGGCGAAAGAAAAAATTTAATACGCCAGCGGGTCTAAGTTTGGAGTGGATCTTTTTTTTTTTTTTTAAAGGGCCTTCATTAATATCGAATGCGAAATATCGACTGTTTCAAAGTAAACGTTTAAAATTTGCCTTGAATTAATTGCGCTCAAGCTATTAGAATCCCCCACTTTTTCTTCCTTCTTTTTTTTCTTCTCTCCACCTCACACAAACCAAGTTATCCATACTTTTTCATTAAACTTATAATTTTTTGCGGCCCAGGAAATGGATCTTATTTCTCTACGCTCTCTTGCTCTCTTGCCCTCTTTCTCTTTTTCTTCGGCGAAAGAATTTCATCTTCAAAGATTCATTTTTAATTAAATGTGTATTTTAGCTTGAGTTTTTTTTTTATTCACCCCCATAACTTTACTAATTACAAAGTTGAAAGTGAAGATTCTCAGCTTCGAAAATTATTCGAAGCCACTCATTAAAATTGATATGTATCTAATGGCATCATAAAAATTGCATCCCAATCTCGAAAGCAGAGGAAAAAGAAAAAAAATTTATAATTACCTAACCATATAAAAAAGCAGTAAAAATTTTTTGTAAACTAATTATTGTGACCGTATCTTTTAATCACAGATTCCAGCTACTTTAATCAACATTAAGTCCTAGTGTAGAAGTAGGTCTCTTAACTGAAGACTCAACAACACATGGATGATGCGCGCATATCGAAACGAATCCCAGCCTTTAGTACATGGACAAAATCAACCATGACAAAGACCTCCCCATGTCCTCGATGCTGAACTTTCTTCCACGAAGAATAGACTGCCAAAGGGTCGACTACCGACACGAGAAATTGAGCGTTAAACAGCCATGTCCACGCTTTCTCTCACTCGGGACGGTCAACTGATCGAGTGGTGCGCATCCGTTGTGTGTGTGTGTGTGAGCAAGCTCCTCCTCTATAGATATACCGGACCATCAGCAAAATTGGGGCCAAGTGGGTCGCGCGCAATTCGCTGTCACTTTCTCGTGTGCGTACGTGGGCGTAGCTGTGTATGCCCATCTCTATCTTGCTGAGTCATGGCTTCAAAATAGGTGGATAGCGCGTGTGTGAAGAGGTACGTGAATGTATGGATGTAGCGTGTATAATAGGGGTTTGAAGCTTTAGAGAGAAAAACGAGATGGATGAATAAAAAATAGCTTTTTTTCCTTTTAATTGAAAATAAATGTTTTTAATTTTGTGATGATTTTGTCGAGTGTAGAAAGAAATTACTATGGTTTGAAATTGTGATTTTGGCGACAATCTTTTTTGTTCTATTTAGAGTGCACGAAGCGCATAATCGAGATTTTAATTTAAAGCTTGTAATTGAATTTTAATAACCTACAATTGACGCATACTGCTCGATTTTCAATTAAATTTTAATGGCTAATAGAGTTAATTTATACTTGTTAGGCGAGTAACAGTGAAATTTAAAAAAAAATTTTTTTTTTCTGAATTTAATCAGTTTGATTGGTATTATAGCAGGTGACTCTGAAATGTTAATGGCAGATTCCAAGTGCAAAAGAGAAAGGTAAGCAAGTTTGTTAAAACAAGTTTTAGTTTCGTAAAAGAAGTTACAAGCCCGGAGAGAGCTTAAGATGCTCTGAGAGAAGAGAAGCTGCAGAACGAATAGGATGAAACTTAATAAAGATAGTTACCGAATGACACAGAGAGAAGGAGACAGAGAGAAAGAGAGAGAGGAAAAAGGAAAAGCAAGTGAAGAAATGGGCAAACAGTTGAAGAAAATCGTCAGCTCGACCGCGAGAATGAAAATAAGAGTACGAAAAGAGCAAAACGACGAGGATGACGACGACGACGACGACGACGCGTAGAGAGAAAGTAAAGATGAGTTTTAATCGTAAATTACAGCGAATAACTCGGCGTTTTGCAATTCAAATTTTGCGACTCAAAACTTGAAAAGTTATCGTCGAAGAAGCTCTTTTGGACTAAAGTTAGCCAACTTCCTCTTCTTCTTCTTCCTCTGATTCTTAAGACGCCATCTAAAAGTAATCTCCGGCAAGAGATACATTTAAATAAATGATTACCTTGCAAAAATCGACCAACAGCGATCCCCTATTCAAGCGCAAAATTCAGGCGCCTTGACACTCTTGTATATATCGAATTCTAGCCAACCCAGAAATGCCATTGTCGATTTATCATATCGAGAGATGCGAGTTGTAAGAAGCGAAGCAGCTCGAGAAAGGGAGCGAGAGATAACGGCATATCAAAGCTCGCTCTACACATTTGGCAAAGAGAGCGTCTATATACACATACTTGTATTGCACGTGGCTGGCGCGTCAATGTGCGACGATCGAGATGCCGATTGTGGCGGTCTGGCAATTCTCGATATATATACCTACCTACCTACCTCGACCGGATGATCGCTTCATTTCCCATCGGCCAACCGCGATTCCCTGTTATATTCCCTCTCGTTAACAATGAACCCCCTAGCGATCGCGTCGATATGTCCGCGCCTGCTGCTGTGGTATGTTTGCTCTTTAGATCGTTATTCATTCCCAGCCTGCTCTATTTAGCAGTGAGGTTTATCATGAAAATCAAATTGCTTTTAATTCATACAAACTTTTATTTTAATAATAATTATTGTTTTTTTTTTTTTTTTTTTTTTTTATGAAATCAAAGCTTTCAAGAATATGTGAGTGAATATTGAACACATTATTTAAACTTCATTCTAGATTGATTAATTATATTAACGCGTAAAATCTAAACTAAAATTGAATGAAATTAATCTATTGAAAGTTTATTTTGTAAATGCAAGGCCGTTGTGAATGGAAAATTTACCTTTGTTTGATATATGTCTGTTTAGTATTACAGTAGACTCTACGTATATGGCCACAAAACGGGGCTGTAGGAGAGGAAAATTCTTGGAAACGGCACTATTGCGTGAGCCCCCTCTACCGTCTAAGCGTGTGCGTGCGTACGTGTGAAGGAGAGGACGCTCGGAGGGCCTTATAGCGCGAGGCCATATACGTAGAGTCCACTGTATATAAATTTTTGTGTTTGTTAATGATTCTTGGTAGTGGCAAAAGCTCAAAGTTAATTTACTTTATAAAATAAATAAAATGATTTCATGATGCGTATTTAATGATTACTCAATTCAAAATTTAAAATATTTTTAATTTTTGTTAAATAAATGCAAAAATATAAAAATAAATAAATAAATAAAACAAGAATAATCATCATAAATTCAAACTGCAAAGCGCGACTTATGTTTTCAAACTTTTCCACAACGCAAGCGGATACGAAGAAGTAAGGCTTTTCCTCTATAACCCTAGAGAACCTCTCGATGTAAGAGAAAGAAGAAGAAGAAGAAGAAGAAGAAGAAAAAGAGGATGGGGTCAGAGAAAGAGTCGAGAGGCCAAGAACGCGCCGCGGGGGCTTTGTCGTTTTTTACCGGTATGTGTGTGTGTGTGTCTGAGAAGCGGGGGATGGCTTCTCGCGCTTGGAAGGAAGATCCTTTTCGATTCGACGTGCAAGAAGAAAAAAATAAAAGAATAAAAAGAAAATAGCGGGGAGAAAAAAATGCGAAGATGAGTGTGGGATATAAGGCGCGAGAAAGAGAGCGATCCTGAAATATATTCATTTTATCTCGGGGATACGTCGCTTTGGTCCCTCTCTTTCACCGTTGGCAACACCACCACCACGAGTCGTAGAGTCTCTATCTCGAAGTAGAGAGGGACAAACCTCCTCCCTTGGCTCTTTCTCTCGACTTGTGACACCTGCATGAAAGGTCCTCGGCTAAGGCAACTGAGAGCTATGAGAATCCACGGGACATGGGGGAATGACGATGAAGGAGGGATTTTGAATGAGGTTGATCTGAGATTTAAGAGCGGATAGATTATTCTTGCTTTGGGATTTGTTGTTTCATGCAAAGGCTTTAAATTTTGAGAGATACCGGTAATGTAAGATGGAAAAATGGGTATTGAAATGGAATAGTAGTGAGAAATTTTAAGAAATGTCTTTGCGATGAAAGAGTCAGAATATGCCTTTGTTTAATGTTAGATTAGACTTTTATTTGACATCGAGTTCAAGAATATTTAAAATTAAAAAGACTAATCTAAATTTTAATAATTTTATTATTTCCTTAATTTCATCAAGATTATATTACATGGTAGGTAACTATTTAGTATTAATATCAAACTGTACTCGCAAAGTGTAATTTAATATTTTACGAAAATTAAATTTTTTCTTTGCAACTTTATATGGCTTCTGTACTGAAAAAAAAAGTATACGCATGTCACACACAACATTCTATTCGTCGAGTTTAAAAACAAAACAAACAGAAGAAAAAAAAACGTCGACTTTTTTTCATCATGTCACCAGACACTCTTCTATCAACAACTCTACTTTTTGTTTTACACAAAAAGCCAAAACTACTTATAAAGACAGTAAAATTGTTAAAGTAAATTTTTTTTTCAAAAATCTAATAATAAGTATGCTTATATTTCCAAATAAGCAGAATAACGCCAGAGAAAGAGAGAGAGAGAGAGAGAGAGAGAGAGAGAGAGAGAGAGAGAGAGAGAACATTATCAAGATGAGTAATAATGCACGCACCAATACACACCACTAAGTTTCTCAGAGCAGTAGCTAATAATCGTATAGCCATTAGACAACAATTATACCATCAAGCGAGAATCCCCACATTGACTAGGGAGAAAGCGATTGTCAGCAACTGCTGGCGCCGTCTTTCCTGCCTGATTTTCGTCGTCTCGTGCTGCTACTGCTGCTGCTGCTGTTGCTGCTATTCTGACTCTCTCTCTCTCCGCATTCAAGCTGCGAACAGCAGCTGCCCCCGGTTGGCAGTAATTAATCCCTGCCTCATCAAACCTCGACCGAATTATCTCTCCAAAGCACGACACATACTGGACCCGCTGGTACTACTGCTGCTGCTGCTACCTCTCTGACAAATTACCTATTATGAGCTAACGTTGCGAGGCTCAAACCACACCATAGCGTCACCGTACATTCTAGTGCTGTATAGAGAATGCGTTTGGAGAAATTTTGTCGTCTATCGTTTGGCTCGAGCGTTACTTTAAAATTACTCGTGAAAAATCGGTAGGGTAGGCTGAGTAAAAGATGCGCGAAAAAGGCTTTGCGAAACGTCGAGGAAATTGAGTTTTTCGCGAGTTAACCCACTTATGTCCCTCGGGTGCTTAGGCTGTGCTTGCACTGCTGTTACTACTGCAGCACCGTGCTCACCGCTCTTGCCTGTACTACTACTATTACTACTACTACTACTACTACTAAAACTACTGCCAGTGCCTAAGCTGCTGCTACTTTGACGTCAAAGGCATACTATATTGAGTGTCTGCGCGGTATTTTCATTTCGATCGTTTTCGTGACTAAAGTGTCAAAGCTCTCCTAAAATATATAATATATACTTGGCTGACTGTCACTATTATTCGACAAAATTTTAAATGTTAATGAACGTATACAGCTACATAAAAACAAAAATTCAATTACTCACCGTTTTAAGTCGCTAACTCTGCTCGCAGTTCAAGAACCCTCAAAATACACATTAAAAATGATTTTTTACCCCCAAAAAAAGTCAGCTAACTTTTGTGTACGCAAGTCTATATGAAAACTCGCGAGAAAAATAAGCAAAACCGTGTATATACAAGCTTTACAAAGTAACTAGGGCAGAAGTAAATCTGAGCAAAAGAGAGAGATAGAGAGAGAGATTAAGGCTCTCTCTGTACTCGAGAGAATTTCCGGAAAACGAAGGGGAGTAGCAGCTCACAGTGAAATAAAAAAAAAGAAACTCAGGCAGGAAGTCACGGAGGCTCTCGAGCTTGCAAGCTCACTTCTCGCGACTTCTTTGCACTTGTACTTTATATGTAAAAACATTATAAGTCGAGAACGTCTCCTTGGCTGATTTAATCGATAGAGAACATTGAAATCTCATCGCGTGGAGCTTTTCAAAAATCGGAAACAAAGCTTACTTGGCTGGCCCGGAGATTGCGAATGATTACGACTGGCCGATCGTCTCTCAAAGAGCCAGTCACGCCCGCTCGAGCCTGTCGTCAAAGACTACGCCGAGTAATCAGTGTCAGTGCTGCTGTACCGCCGAGTCTCTACAGCTGCTGGTTCAAGGAAATCGTCCAACCGACATTCTGCATCTACTTCTTTTTTTTCTTCTTCTCACCTTATCTTCTTCGGTGATGCTCCCTGATTTTTCATTTCCCCCGGCCTACTTTTTCGCGCGTTCCTTTCCTCTTTTTTTATTTTTTTTTTTTTATTTTGGTGGAGGTCGCTCGCAGCAAGAGAGAGGCTTGACTTCTTTTTCCTTCCATCTTTCTCGCTTTGTCCGCTTCTTTGCAATCTCTTAATTTCCTGTCCGGACCGGGCTATCCCGGGCGTTCTCTTCTCAACTTTTGCGCGGTTATCCTTGAATTACTTCCGTTTTGACGTCGCTTAAGTTTTGTAATTAAACTTCTGGTATTCAGTTCTGAGGCGCTGCATCTGAGTAAAGAATGTCACCAAATATTTTCTTAACGGAAAGTTGTTTGACGTGACAGCTTATTATTGAATAATAGCAAATAATTAAAATAATAAATACATAAATAAATAAAAGTTTTTTATCGTTTATTTATTATATTATCTGTAATTTCTTTATTATTAGCTTAGCAAATGTCAAAACACTGCACGTAACACAAAACCGAATTAGATACAAAACCGCGAATATAGTAGGCTTAGCTTAAATGAAAAAAAAAAGAAAAAAATATCAGTGCAGTTCGTGGCAACACTCACAGATAAACCCGATTACGAGTATCAGCAGGTTTAGCTGACCAGTCTTTCCCCCATCACTACGCTTTAATTTCGTTACTCCCATTGCTGTCTGCATTTCCAACCGCTTTTCTCCCTACCCCTAAATTTCTACTCTACTCTCTTTTCCTCCCGCATAGTAGTAGCAATTCTCCAAAGCTACGCCAACCCGCGACACGACTGATTTTCGAAGATAGAGCCAGTGCGAATGGTCAACTTCCATTGTAGATTGCACGCGACGCGTTCGGTGACACTCCCCCTCCTCCTCCTCCTCCTCGAGCTAGCCAGACAGATAGAGAACGAGAGGGAGAAAGGACATACCTGGAGGTGTACGGGAGGGGTGAAATCGATTTGATGCGACGGGGGCGCGGCTCTGCTATTAAAGCGTCCGGCGTCGTCGTCGTCGTCGTAGTAGTAGCAGCAGCAGCAGCAGCCGGCTACATTTATACACTCACTCTCTAGACTCGATTCCTGTGCCTTTCCTTGCTCGTTCGCGTTTTCTCGGCGCGAACGTGCTTTCTACCTTATGCGAGTATTTTTCTTCCTGCTGATGACGTGTTCTCGTCGAGTACACTTTGCCTCCTCCTTCCCTCTCTCTCTCTTTTTCTATGCGTCAGGTGGTTCTTTTTTTATTTTATTTTTTAGTTTCCGTCTCTCTAGTCAAGAGGTCTTTTTTTTTTATTTTAGATACGTGTTCTTATCGATTTTGTGTACGCGTTTGCTCTTTTTTAGTTTGGAAACACGGTGCACTTTTTTTGAGATATTAAAGTGCGTAGTATATACCTATTCTTAGCCAATTTCATGTAGTAAGCTTGATTTATTTTTGATACATAACTGTTACAAAATTCTGTCCATCAAAATTCCATTAATAGTGTATACTTTCATTTAAAAACTCATTTCCTACAAATGGTATTTTTCTTTTTTTTTTTTAATTTTTAAAGTGTATGACATTTAAATCCTCTTAAGAAAATACATTTTCTATAAGAAGCCATGTGTCCAGGTTATTTGCTCTCGCGACTCAATAATATAGTGTATCTCTCTCTCTCTCTCTCTCTCTCTCTCTCTCTCTCTCTCTCTCTCTCTCTCTCTTCCGTCTCGTCTTCATATATTTTTTCTTATACTTGTGATACACAACTTTTGCCTTGTATATAATTCTTAAGAAAAGTCGTTGGCCCTGTAATTCCTTATTTGCCCGTGCATATTTCATTGCTATTGTCGAGGATATATTTATAAAAACATTTTCTTAATGCCTCCCTACTACATCTGGCTTCTGTTTGTTCTGCCTGAGATAACTAATTCAAGAAAATTTGAAAAGTTAGAGAACCCAAGGTCTCCCGTGACTTGCGGGGCTCGCGAATCCGAGTTTCAGAGAACTACTTCGTATTACTCTGCCTTATATACTTTTCAAATTTACCTCACAACTTACCCGACAACTTTTCCAAATTTTTCAATTCTATCAAGGCAAAAGAGTAGTAGTAATAGCGTTTCAAAGATATTTATTTACTACAAAGAAAAAAAAAAAAAAAAACAAACGACAAACGTTGACATTGCGCAGCTTTCACAAAAGCTTTCATTCAAAAGGGGACTGCAAAGCTTCAGCGTCAACAACATCAATGCCTAGAAGTCTCGATGACTAAGTCAGAGGCGATAATGCGATTACACGTAACAACCGATACTAGATGTCGCCAAGCAGCCAGGATGGCCGAGGACTAAGCACTTAAGAATGGCTCTGTACTACGTATATATCTAAGCTATCCAGGAGACGACGTAGCGAGGCTGCTCTGTATGTGCGCGAAACTCTGATAACACGAGAGAACGCGAGTGCAGCCTGGTGCTCGAGCTTTATGATAATGTCCCGCTAAAGACAATGCGGGCTTGGGATTTGTATGTGAGCAGATATGCGTGGACGAATCATATAGCTCTTGTATTAATAATAAAAATTAATTTTTTTCCTTCAAATATTTTAAGAAAAAAAAAAAATTAGAAAAAATGCAATTTCGAATATTTTGAATTTTTCCAAGCCACAAAGTGCGAGCAACTCTAGGGTTATAGTTTCGAGGATCAGATGGCAGTATTAAAAATGCCGGAAAAAAAACCACAGTGATAGAGCGATTTCTAGAGTTTGAAAAAAAAACCCTATGGTTTATTACAGATCTGTTATTGCTGCACACGCAGTTATATTACGCCCACAAGCAATATGTATATAAATGTGTATAGATGAAGTTGGAGGTGGAGCGAACAGGAAGCTCCGATATATATTGGCTTCCTCTGGAGTGAAACGAGATTTGACGCGGGAGAGAGAGAGAGAGAGAGAGAGAGAGAGAGAGAGGATCTAGAAGAGCGAGCAATATTTACTCGGCTGTGCAGATCCGTGATGTTTTGCCGAAGGATGAAGAGTAGTAGGTTAGGGAGAAAGGAAAGGATCCACTTTTTTCTTTAAGGGTTGCGTAATAAAGTTGGCAACTTCCGCTCCTTCCCATCTACTCTTTCTACGATCTGCTTCCTATTTCGAGCTTCATGCGAACTTTATACGTGTATACGGTGAGATTCTTAGTATTTTATGGGTGGAAAAAAACGATATAAGTAAGAATAATAATCGTGTTTAACATAATTTTTGTTTAAATTCGGAGAAAAACTTTGAAAAAGATAATTTGAAAATTATCGATTGATTTTTTAGTTACAAAAAATTATAATTTTCCAATAAATAATAATTAAAAATTGAAAATTTAACGATAATAATTCATTATTCAAATTTAATAATGAATAAAAGACTTTATCATTCTTATCCGCATTATTTCCTTCCTCTCTGCAATCGTTAAATCTGACGAAACCTCTCAAAAGCCTCGAGCCGCCGTGTGGGTAGTAAAAAACGGAGAAATTCGTGTGCTAGTACACCACACGCGTATATAGCGTCGTCGTATATATATATACTTCGCGACAACAACGCCAACGAGAGAGTAAGAGAGGAGTAAAGTATACGAACGAATGAACGAACGAGCCAAGGGTATGCGGCGGCTCTTCCTACACTAGGCTCTTGAACCCACTGGAAATTGCGCTCATTACGGTCTGAAGGATTGAGGAACAGCGCTCGAGCTTGGAAGAGGCGGCGTACATGTATATATATATATATATATATATATGTATATATATGTATATATAAGTACGTAGTAGTGGAGTTTGGTGAGTGAAAGAGAGAAAAGCGGTGTATCTATGCTCTAGACAGATATGCGATGCTGCTGCAGTCTCGGAGCGCACATTCTTGCACATATTCGGAAGCTTGGATTGTGAGCCCCAGCAGAAGATGAAATGCCAGCGAGATGTTGTTGTCGAGAAAGCGCTATATACTCCCTCAAACTGGAACTCCCCCCCCCCCCCCCCCCCCCCCCCCCCCCCCCCCCCCCCCCCCCCCCCCCCCTCCTCTCTAATTAATTTTTTTTTTGCGTTTTTATTTTTTTTTTTTTTTTTTTTTTTTTTTTTTTTCTAATTTTTTTTTTTTTTTTTTTTTTGTTTCTAGTGAAAAAAATATCTTGAATAAGTAAAAAAATACGTAGCCATGTAAATACGAGAGGGCAATATATTCTTTTTTATTTTTGACAAAATGGATGGAGCAAAAGCCTGAGGGTACATGAATTTGTAGATGCAATATGAATGCGGGATTTTGAGATATTGAAAAAGCTAGATATATACAAATTTGATGTGTGAATGCAAGTGTACTTACCCTGCGACTGTTGCCATCCTTAGGATTTAGATCCGATGCTACTGTACCGAAGATTGTTGGCTGTAACAAATAAATATATCGTTTTTTAGTAAATTTTAGATTATTAATTTTGAATCATCAAATGATGTATGATGTATATTAAAATTATTTATTTGTATAAAATAAATTTAAATATGTATAATTAACTATTTTTTCATCATACTTTGGATTTTATGATTTATTTATGTATTATATACTTTTATATTTTCAAGCAAAAATTAACAATATAATAAAATTATTTTTACTTCGACTCGATCACGTCTAAAAAAAAGAACTATTACGACATTTATATAATATAATGCTAATCTTTCTTATTATGCGCAAGTTAAGTACAAAAAAGGCATATATATGTATATATATATATATATTCCTAACAAGCGTTTTTTCTTTAGCTCTGTCCAACCCCATACGCTTTTTTATATTTTTTCTACTTTCTTTCTTTATTTTTTTCTCCTATCTCTGTTTTCGTTTACAAAAACCTCGAGACCGCTGTCGTACAATCCTCGACAGATTTCCTAGTGCTTAAGTTCGCACAAGTAAGCTGTTATACCTCCAGCTTTTTCTCTTTTTCTTCCTCACATAAGTCCACTGCTTTGACGTTTTTTCATCTCTTTTCGTCTCTATTTTTGTCCTCATTTCACTTAGATTAGCTCACTTGTATTTTTCCTCTTTTACAGAGCTTGCATTTCAAGCGAAATATGTTTTCGCATTCAACGGCTCTAACAACATTAAATCCGCAAATTTATTCGCGTACATGTGTGCCGAATATAATAATGTTTTTCAGTTTGATATTCACGGTAGAAATTTACTAAGTAAAACAAATAATTAATTAACAAGTTATTACAAAAAGTGTTCGAGCATAAATAATACAATTGTTTTTATTCCGAATACACATCGGTAATTATATTTTAAACCAAAAATATTTTAATTATTACATCAAAAACCAATAGCTTTAATTAAAAATATAAACAAAAGCAACGTTAAGAGGCGCATTGAATTATGCGTTAATACAATTTTGCCCTTGTTTTTTCATTTTTAAATAATAAATTGAGCTATCCACATAAATGAGTACTTTTATTATCTCCGAATATAAACTCTTGTTACTCTGTTCTGTTTTCTGTTCATCTACAAATAGATCTTTTCCATCCATCCCAGTAATAAAAACTAGAATTTTCACGAAGAAAGGGCAGAGCCGCATATATGCATATGCAATTCTGAAAAGTAATCAGATTGCAGGTTGGCCTGGTAATTGATTGTCACTGCAACAGAAGACTCGAGAGCGCACGATTCACCAGTATTGTGTCTCATGCAGTGGAGCACGTGCTTCTTTCTACGTGCTTTTTGCGTCGATGAGCTATAGAGTAGATCCTTCTTTTCTTCTTCTTCTTTTATTATTCCAGTTTATTCGTTTACGGTTAAGCTGTTTTGTGAGATTTAAACGATTTATGGGAATAAATAAAGGGTACATTTTCTAAGCGACTGTATATCAATGCACGATAAAGAATCTGTAGACGAGAAAAATAAAAAAAATAAAAAAAAAAAGAAAGAAAACCAGCAACGACCTCGAGGCTACGATTTTATTTGAAGTTAGTAAAGAAAACGTTAAAAAGGGTATACTGCAAGCTAGCTGCTACTACTACTATACACGCAAGGGCTCTGGCTACTACAGCTTCTTATACTTGGTGGCCTCTCAAGCCTTTGATTTTTCTCTAAAGCATTTATAAAAAAAAAAGAGAGGAATAAAAAAAAATTGAATGTGTATTTTACAAAAGAGTTATTTACTTTTAAAAAGTTTACTGTGAATAGAAGTGAGTGAGCTTTTAAAGTGGCTGTTTTGCCAATGAAAACTGAATACGTCAAGATTGTAGAAAAATCAAAAAATTGTAATTTAATAAAAATTTATTAATTTGAATTAAAAACAATCATTAAATTATGTTAGAGATAAGTTTACTCAAATTACTAATTTAAAGTAAAATTTCTTATGGTTATAGTCTATCCTTATACATAGTTTAAGATTATATCAAGTGTAGGAAGTGGTTGGTATGCTCAAGTAGATACAAGATTAAACCAAAGTAGTGGATCGATACGATCTACTTACATAAGCTTTTGTGGAAATTCCAACATAATAAATCAATTAATATGCAAATCCCGAGCTTTGCAGACATCAAACTATTAGCTGAGCTGACTTCAACGTTTTATAGAAGGTAGAATATCATTCACTCTTTATATTCGAATTGAAAAAGTATAACTAAGATTAAAATTAAATCTTTTTAAAATTTTATATGAAGAAATTATTCAAATAATTTTAATATTCAATTTAATCTTTTATATTTCTTTTGTGACAAAAAGAAGAAAAAAATTTCTCAAACACAATTGCACACAAGTCATAAGAAAGTTCGATTTCCAAAGTAAGTTATATCCGCTTTCACGAAGACAGTAGTCTTAATCACTTAATTTTCAATCTTTTCTCCTTTCTATTATCGTAGCTTGAAAAAAAAAGTATAAAAATCTTAAACTTTGCCCAGTGACTTTTCTTTTAGAAACTCAACGACCGAATTTGGGAAAGAAACTTCATTAATCCCTTCTCGGAAAATTTACAAAGAAACGGCAATCGACATTTTCGATCTGGACTATATAATGGCAGCTCGCCATTATTTTGTCCCACTAATTTAACGAGGGTCTGAGTCCCCGTAATGCGAGCTCACTTTTGCGGCTAGGGCCTGGAATTTGTGCGATTTTGAATTTCGTGAATAAAGCCAGAGGTCAGTGGTCGACCATGACAGTATAACGTGCGATTAAACCGCATCTATTGGAATGATTAAGCGGGGGATAATCTGTGAAAAATGATCTGTTCGATCGAGCTACTGGTTGTGGTGTTTAGGGCCTGGAATATAACATTAAACTGGATGGATGAATTGAGGTTGTAAAATTAACTTATTTTTCGTCGATAGAATATCCGACGTGCTTTTCTCTTTGTTTGATTTATCGATTTTATATGCTGATATTAAAAGTTATAAATACAGCGTAAGGTATTATAAATAAATGCAGCTTTTAATGGAATACTAAATATATATATATATATACACACATACATTGATTATTTATCTATACTTCGTATTTCAACGAAAGCTGCATACTTAATCCATTGGCTCCAGTAAAAAGCATTAAAGCCAACACAGTAGAGTAAAAAAGGAAAGAAAAGAAATCATAAATACACCGACCTACTTATTTTCTGGAAAAAATATTCAGCATATCGCACGAGGCGTTTGCTTTACATTTTTTTGCAATACGTAGGTATATCGAGGATGAAACAAGGAAATACGAGCTTAATCCATAATAAGGATGTATAATATAATGACGAAAGAGTATATTTATTATCGGGCATATACTGCTGTGTACATTTGGCAAGTAAACCAAGCATCTCATCGTAGATATGCACTTACACACAGAAGATGCTCGATCTAGGCGTTAGACATTTTTGACAGTGCGTAACATTGGTATATAGAAAGATGAGTATACCTATATAAATATATATACACACAGCTAAAGCGCTATTAAGTTACCGAGCACACCGGTCTAATTTAATCCAGCGCTAATTGCACTTGGCTGTCTAGCTGGGTGTACCAGGGCGCGAATTCGCGGTAAATACCTTCCCCCTATCCACGTGCGCGTTCTGTTTGCATGTGTGTGTGTGTGTGTGTGTGTGCTTAGGTAAATATGCGCTCGCAACTTAATGACCTTTCGGTAGTGCGCGCATCTCCTGCGAAACTCACTTACGCGTACAGTTAGAAATTAATAACACGGGTAGTAGTAGTAGTAGTAGTAGTAGTAGTATTAGTATACTGGATGGTAGAGAAGTACACAAAGGTAGAGAGGAGAATAGCACTTTGTCAGGAGATGCGGAGACAATATAAATTGCAAAGATCGCGGGCTAAGTGCCTGGATTCTCAAATATATACATATAGATATATATATATATGCATATATAGATATATATATATATGCATATATTCTGGAAATGCCTTTAGCTATACCACTTGTCGAAGCCAGTGTCAAGCGCTCGCTCCAGAACAGCAGAACAGATTACGGTCTTGGCTTTTATACAGAGAACTCTACTACTCTCACTGTCTGTAGCCGCTGCCGCCGGTGGCCAATCATAATAACAAGTAAAGATTCTTGTCTTCGGTAGTTCTCCCTCCATTACTTCTCTCTGCCTTTCTTCTCGTTTCTCCTTCGTAATTACGTTTTCGAACTGCTGAGAGACCATCGATCAATCCTTCTCGCACCGATAAACCAGTTCTAAGATTCACTCTTTTTACAGACAGGGTGGATTATTGTGCTGTGCTTACTATAAGCACGTGGATTCAATTATTTTTTTTTTTTTTAAGTCCAAGCGAGCTTTCTCGATGAAGTCTTAATGGAAAAATTATGAGGACACTTGGTATAATGTTATTTTTTAGGCGAGATTTTAAATGTGTAAGTAAAAATATAATGCACATGTATACAGCTTTGATAGGATTTCGGAGATTGTTGCTGATGTTCAAAATAATTAATATGCAATTTAATCCGATTTAAGGAATGGCAAATTTAATATCTGAAAATTCTTGTCTTTTTAATGCTAAGCTTTCCTGGAGGGGCTAATTAAAAGGCTAATTAATGGTGTTTTTCGAGCTTTGTAGTTATTATTTTTTTTTTTTTTTAGTGTTTAATAAAGCCAAAGTTCTTCTTTATTAAAACGTAAAATTAATATAGGTGGTAAGTAAATATTTGGAAAATACTTGGGAATATACTTCATACTAATTTTATGACGATGTAACATTTACATTTAACGATAAAAATTAATGATGTTGTGAAAAAAGTTTATAATCTCTTACTCGTTAAATATGAAAAATTAACTAAACTTTTGTTTCAGTCATATATAATCATCTATTAAAAAATATATTGGAAAGCTAATAATAACATTAAATATGTTCTTAAAAAGTTCATTACTTTCAATTTTTTGCAATCTTCTCAAAATTTTTTTAATTAATACCAAAGTCAATTTTTGAAAATATTTTAAAATATAAGTAAATCAAATTAATCGAATAACTTATGTAAACAAATATTTTATTAATTTTGTTCTCGCTTACCACATTCATTCCTTAAATGAAAATTCAACTATTTCACGCATAATTAAAATTGCGAATTCTCAATGTTTTCATAACTGAGCTAATTCGTCGGAACAATAAACATCATTAGTCTAAAATATTTCATTAAAAAGCTTTTAAAGATTAAAAATTTATTTCGAAAGAGAGAAAGAAGCTTTAATACCTGGCATTTTATTAAAATTAATCTCTTAACAATAATTTAGTATCTATACACTGTTGGAAAATTTTTGCTTAAATTTCAAGTATAATTAATTGTACTTTTTAAAATAACACGACATAAGAGCTTTATTTACATTTCACTTGGCTTTTGATGCTGCCAATTTCATTATAATTTTAGAGAGTAATAAGATTAAAGATATTTTCGTTTTACTTTCGCAAAAATATTAACGAATTGTCCAAGTTGTTTATTTATTCCCGCGCATTAATTTGATCGCTTTTATAGCCCTGTAATAAATAAATAAAGAAAATTAATATTTCATTCTTACCCAAAGTATGTAACCAATAAAGCCAGCAAGAAAAGCTATCATCACCCCATATATGGGAGGCAAAATTTCGTTTGGGCTTATTTCAGATGGCATTCTCAGTAGAATCCAGCTCCAAATTGTATTTCAAACACGAAAAACATCACGTAATACCTATGAATTCACAATCACATTTTACTAAAAACAATCACGTATGAACCAACTCGCACAAAAAGCACAAAAGACCCCAAGGCAATAACACTTTTCACACCATAAAATTCATTAGTGCAGAGCAGGAGCTACATCGTCAAAAATCCCGGCATCAGCCTGGCACTAGCCGTCCATTTTAATTTCACTCAATCCCGCATACAGAAACGCCTCACGCGATCTGTTCTCGTTAATATGCTTCCGCATGCGGCTCGCTTCTGTTTACCCGGCGCTCAGCCACGTACCTACTACGTATACTAGTGTGCTAGGCAAAGCTAAGCCAGTCCCGCGTTGCAGTCGGTTAGCGCACGACTCTATTTTTGAAGCAAACCTCTCTCTCTCTCTCTCTCTCTCTTTATACACACATACACACACAGGTATATACCGTCTCGAGTCTCGGATTCCGTAAAGAGTATTATGTTAGCCAGTCGACCGTTCTATTCCATTTAAATACTTAGCGCGCCAGAGCTTTCGTTTCTGCGAGCTTTCCGCTTTTTTGAGATACAAAACAGAGTAAAAAGATTCAATTAATATGATAAGTGGTTATAGTAATAATCATGATAATCTAACAGCTATAATTTGTAAATTGCATTTGACACACGAAACATTTGCAAACTGGACGCTGCAACTCATCGCTTTATTTAACGAATATAAGCCAAAGCTTGTGTAACGAGCTTTATAGGCGCCTGTGTTTATAATACACTCGGACACTCAGCGGCGGCGGTGGCGGTGGCTGGACAGAAGGAATTGGCCTAACTATCTCTGCGCCAGCTATACTTATTGGAGCCTGGAGTACTCGTGAAACAAATTGAGCCCGACTGCATCCAAACCATTTAATTCACTAGAGGGGGATCTGTAGCTCGGCTTCAGCTAAGTAAATAATCAGGTTTAAGTCTATATGCAAGGCAGGGAGGGAGAGAGGGAGAAAGGGGAGAGGATCGCGCGTGGGTTTGACAGGCACGCGCGAATTACGAGCCGAGCGATAGATGTATATACCTATATAGAGTATATCGTGCCGAGCGCTGGGAACTTTTGATCTTATTGGAATGCATTGGTATTACCGCAAACAATCCAATAGTAGTAGTAGTAGTAGTAGTAGTAGGTACGTGCGTATCGTACGCGTTTGCTTAATATTAATGCAAGCTTAGAGCGCAGTTGTGGTTTGTCTAGATAATTAATACGATATTGAAACTTACGTGTGAGATGGCGAGATTATGTTGTTCTGGAATATGACATCTATTGAAAGTTATACGCCCAAGGGTATAATATACGTTTGGTTTTATTGTTAAATTTTTTTTTTAATTGCATAATATGTGAGCTTATACAAGCTCGCTGATTATTATTTTTTGTATTTTATTCAATATTTCAATAAAATATTGTCGATGACAATATATTTGATTAAAACATAATTCTATTGAATAAATCAATTTTTTGTATGTATGTAATATTATCGATATATTTCAACTCTATTCTTTTTGTTACAGGACGATGTACATCGAAACGTCACGTGAGTAAAAGACAGAGAATTGAAGGAATAAAAGAACACGTATCACGAATGTAAATCCCATGATAAAAAAAAAAAAAAAAGAAAAAAGAGGACTGGAAGCCACACACAAGGACTGGAATCAGCGAGAGTATAAATATACAATATTCCGAACGCGTTACAAAAGCCACTTGTTAATTGATATTCCAGCGTTAGATAAAAACTCGTCTGTTGCAGTAGCAACAGCAGCAGCAGCATATCGAGTTACGAATATCAAAGGCTCGTGGTTTTTACAATTTTTTAGCAAGATGCCAAAGGTGAAACTATACACGGTAAAGAGAGAGAACAACAGTGGCTGGCTTTGCTGGACTGCCGGTATACTATTTGGTGTGTTGTAGTCGTAGCTAGATTTTGCGCTATGCATATAGCAACATGTACGAAGACTAGTACACTGCGCGAGCCAATTATAAATAGCACACAGAAGAGAGCGATGTGGATACAGGGCGAGATGTGTGTGGAAGGGACTGCTTGAAAACAGTAGGCGTATGTGTGTATATGAGTAGAGTTACGATGTATAATGAATTTCGAACGTTGCTGCGCACAGAGAAGTTTAATGAACGATCAGCTTACGTTTTGGTATATCATGTTGCTAGTCACGCTTTTCATTCCTGAAAGTTTTTTCATTTTCACCGGTTTTTTTCGAAATTGGATTTTTTACTTTATTTTCTTTTATCTAGAAGAAGAATAGTTTGATTTTCTCTATTGTATGGGACTGGTATAACAACGGATATATCTGTTTAGAACTAAATAACATAATGGATACTTGATATTCTCGAATTTTTTAAGAATTGTTTTATACTCAAGTCGATGATAATCGTAAAAATGAATAATTTATAAACGAAGTCAAGAAGCAATTTGGTGATTGATGGTAAGCATGAAGGATGATCTCAAGCGCGTTCGATCGCAAACGGGACGAAGCGAAAATGAAATTACGGACTGTGATAGATTTGTAGTGTCGACTCGTGCCAGTTCGTCAAATTTAATTGAAATTATCGATTAGTCAACTAGCGCATTTTCTCCATTCCCTTGTGTGTGTGTCTGGGTGTGTGTATGAGTGAGTCACTTTAATTGAAACACGAGATTTTGCATTTGTTAAAGTTAAATCTGTAAAAGTATTCTCAAATGATCTTTATTTACAAAACACGACGAGTAAATTTTTTTGTTAATTATTTTAAAAGTCCTAAAAATTAAGAGATTTCAAAATATCAAGAATCAATTAATTAACAATTTTTAATGATTGAATTGATTCTAAAATTACAATTCAATTACTGTGAGTGAAAAATGTTCCTTTATAGAATTTTTTAAAATAATTAAACTCAGAAATTTTTAAAAACAATTATCTACTATTTCACACAATTAATAATTTGATCAATTTGAAAATAAAAAAATCAAATTTTGTATTCTTTTATCTGAAGATACTTGTCATTCCACACAATAAAAATCAATACTTTTCCAATATCAATCAAGTCTACAGATGTTGTCTCAAAGAAACAACAATTCGATCTTCATTCACGAGTCACCGTATAAAAAATAAAACTACACCATCGTAAAGATCGTCGTAAAACTTGGTAGCATGTAACATTTGTATTATTAAACTCAGCGCGATACATATAGCAGTGCTTACGTTGGATAGAACATGACAGGGGATGGCATCACAGGAGTCATCGAATGCTCGGTGTGCTTTTCAGACATATAACGTCAACTCGAGTCTCCAACAGATCTCGCGCAGGAGCTTCCTTCTCTCTCTCTCGGTAGCTCTCATAAAAATGGAGCCGAGAGCGCAAGCCGATCACATTTCAACTCGGCTGTCAGGAAGGAGAACTTCACATAACGCACACCTACTTATATATCCGTACCTATATACTTGCCATGCTGCGCGCGTAGTGCCATGCGACGACCTTTCCCCTTTTACGTCGCATGGAAAAGCTCGTCGCGCGACACTGAAAAATGAAATAAGCAAGGCTACGCGATGCACAAAGACGACACGCGTATCGACTTTGATAGGGAACGAGATAGGCGAGGATATCGCGAGGATCGACATGGTAGTATACAGCATGCGTCTTGCTTGGCAGTGGCAATGGCTTTTTATTTGGAAAATCTATGGAGACGCAGAAAGGCTTTGTAAAGATGCAAAAAGTGAATATAGTTCGGTCTGAAAAGGATGTGTCGTTCATGGTACTCTATCCTTGCAAATGTATGTACTCGCGGTGATTCCTTTTTTATTTGCAACCGAATATTTGATGTGCAACAGGCAAGGAATCTTTACAAAACTGAGTGTACTACATGTAGAGCTCATGAAATATGGTTCATATTTCGGATAGACTATAGTATAGGCGAAGGGAATAAGATGCCGTAAGTGAAATATATGCCGTTTTGGGAACGGAAAGCTTTTATCGTTCCCGTTTATGGGTGTTTATATATACATAACACCGTTTTTCTGTATACACATCATAAATAAAGAAGAAGACAAAATTGCTATTGTACTGTCTCGATGGCAATTGCAAAAAATCCCGCTTTCAGATGTATATAGTTCGACAATTACAATTATCTCCCGACTATGTCTGGGTAGAAAACGAATCCAGAAAATTTATCGTAGTCAATAAAGAAGCCAACGATCTTTTCCCGGAGGGAATTTGAACAAAAAAAATAAACTAAAATAAAGTATACGCTACAGGAAACGTGAGATTGTGCCCGGGTACCACTGGCTCCTCGTCGTCGTCGTAAAGCTGAAGGAGAGAGAGAGAGAGAGAGAGAGAGAGAGAGAGAGAGAGAGAGAGAGAGAGAGAGAGAGAGAGAGAGGGCGAGCAGAGCGAGGAGAGAGAGGGGGGGAGGGGGCAGAGAGCTGCGTGTCAGCGGGTGATAAAGCACCCTATCCTCGCAGATATGAGAAGGAACGAACAACAACAGAGACCGGTCGAAAAACACTTGACTGCTCGAGGGTAATAGAAGCTATACTGGGGGAGGTTTCTTTCAAGTCAGCCGGCAAGGGTTTGTTCTGCGCTTTTGAGCTTGGGTAACCGACGCTTCAGCTGAGGGTATACTCTCTTGGTTTCTGATAACAACTGCATGATTGGTGTGCTTGGAAAGTATTTTTGGTTTATCAACCTTTGATAAGAAAGATATCGCTGGATACTATTGTACGATGGTTTCTACTTTACCGACACTTGATACTTGCTGCTATCACTACTATTGATCCTGTTCTGGACTTGTGATTTGCAAACATATAAACGCGTAGTTTCTGCGCTACAGAAAACTGCAGAAATAATAATGAAATTTTCGCAACATTTTGAGAAGTATCTTGTGCCAGAAAATTTCCACGTCATTATAATAGCACTAGTATATCAGTGTATCAAAATCTAACAATTTTAAGAGTAACAAGGAAATTATCATCGCTAAAATTCAAGATTAAATGTAAAAAGGATAAATTAACCTTCGACAAAGACGGATGAAGGTGAACGTACGCATGACAATAGGCCTTGCACATAAGCGAGCGAACGAATGAGAGAGAGATAGAGAGGACAAGAGCCTAAGGGGGCATTCGCTTATACACATGGCATCTAAACCGAGAAATCAAAAGAGATCGAGCTAAGGAGATATCAAGCTCTCCGATCCAAGAGAGAGAGAGAGAGAGAGAGAGAGAGAGAGAGAGAGAGAGAGAGAGAAAGAGAGCTAATTATCATTTCTCGAGCGCGAGCTAGCGCGTCTCTCCCATGAGCTCGCCCCCGGCGTCATGTACATATACGTACACCTATATATACAAAGAGGAAGATAAGCCGCGTCGACGGCTGCGGCGAGCGGAAGAGTGCTCGCGCGCGAAAATTACGAAAAAAAAAAGGAGAAGAGTGGTAGTGGAGTGAAGAACGAAGAAGAAGGAGGAGGAGACGATCGGCCTAAGAAGGAACGAAAAAAAAAGAATGAGAAGGAAGGAGTAGCTAAGGAGTGAAAAGAGCAGTTTCGCGCGACCTCGCAGGGGCGCATGTGCCTTTCATGAGAACTCGAGCAAGTAAGCAAGCGAGTAAGCGAGCTCTCCTTCATTTTTTTTTTTACCCGCGCGTGTGCGTAAGCGCGGAGGATACAACGTCGACGCGAGGACGACGAAGTTGGCCTGTGATGCCCATAAAAGAAAGGAGAAGTGGCGGGGGGGGGGGGGGGGGAGGGACATGTCTTGGTGATGGCTGGAAAACGAGGAGGAAAGGAGAGCAGGTTGGCTATACGCTTTGGATTGCTGGGCACGAACTCGTACAGCGACTTTTTTGATCAGCCGGCTGCTGTCTGCTGCTATGACCATTACGGATGACACCGGCCAACGAGGATGAGGGACACTTGTGTGTGTACGTGGATATGAGCGAGAAAAGAAAGGCTGCTTTTCCGCTATTGCAAGCCGGAAGAAAAAGTTGCGGAGGATGCTCTGTTAAAGTCGCTTTGGGAGATTGAGTAATGCGTTGGGATATGTTGGGAAGGTTTGGCGCCGGCAAAGTTTTGTCAGAGGAGAGACTGCTTGGTCGAATGGATTAATTTCACGAATCGCTGGGCTGTGGAGATTGAGGGAAAGTTGATCAAGACAAGAGTTGATGGCTAGGAAAGATTATTGCAAGACAATTTCTTTGTGAGAGACCGTTTGATTAGCAGCTATTGGATATAGCCAGGTTTATTATTTCTGCAAATTTTTCTTTTTGATATTGAAATTAAAATTTTTTTTTAAATTAGTTGTAAAAAAGAGGGGTATGACGTATTCGATTAAATTGAGTTTTATTGAAAACTGCATTTGCAAATAAGCTGAAAAGTATCTTTTCAGAATAAGTTTGCGTCAAAGGAAGAAACTTGGAGGAAGAAAAGTTTTTCCGTTAATCCAATTAATTTTAAATCGCTTTAGCGGCATTATTATAATTAAAATAAAAGATAAGATTTTGTTAGCTAATAATATTATCAAGTTCAATTCAATTATAAAAATATATAATGGATATATATATAATAAATTTAAATATTCAATTGACGTAGGTAATGCGATTAATTTGATCAATTAATCATAGTGCAATATAATATATTGGCAATATTTTTTTTCTCTTTTAGGGTTGAAGAAATCTATTATTATCATGATCATTCCCGTACACGACTACATTTATGCTGAAAGTTTAATTAAGATTCCAGCATAAAAAGCAGCATAAATTATGGTCTCAGATAGATTGTATTATTAACTTTTAATTTGCCCAACTTCATTTCAATATGTATATAATAAAAAAGAAAAAAAAATATATATAACATTACGCATCCAAGAAGATGAAGAAGAGTTTATTATTATTGTTTTTCATCGACTAATCATCTTGCTTTTTCTCAGCGCTTTTCTTCGCAGCGCCATAATGAGTCATTAACATGAATTATTCATATAAATCGTGTAGCCATTAAAATAACTTTAAAATATATATGTGTATAAGTACGCGATAAAAGGCGAGAACAGAGTGAAAGTAGTACCCCTACTACCACCTCCGTATGTGTGTGTGTGTGTATGTGTGTGTGTGTGTTTGTCATAAAACGATATCGACAAACACAAATTAGTCTCGACTTGCAGTTTGCTGTCGTGATGCTGTTTTTAGCACAATACACATTAGTACGTGTTAACACTTATTTGTACACTTATGTATTTTATATGCAGGTATATACTTATAAATATTGTCCCTTATTTACATATGCTTATTAGATACTTTATCTGGATCGGATTTCAATTTTAACGTGTTAAGAGATACAAACTTATCCGATTATGTTTCTTATCCCTGACTACACGAGACACTTTAAATATATTAAGGCTATAAATATTGGGTCATTATGTGTGAAAAATCGTTTAGCTAATCGTTCAGTCAATATACGACGCAAGCCAACTTAGTTGGACTTACCATCATCAATAACTCCAAACATATATAGCATTTATATTATAACAAATTTCCACATCAAACACCTCCAGTCGTTATTTGTCAACAACAAGGTACAAAAAAACAACAAACAAGCAAAAAAATAAGATGAAAATATATCCAAAGCAATACAGCTCACTCACTCTCTCTCTCTCTCAGTCTCTCTCTCTCTCTCTCTCTCTCTCTCTCTCTCTCTCTCTCTCTCTCTCTCTCTCTCCCTCCAACGCCTCCCACCGGAGTACTCCCCGTCACCGGTAGGTCCACCCGCAAGCGGATCACCGCTCGCAGTGCAACAGGAGCAGCCGGTATTCATGCCAGTGCCCGGAGTACTTGCGGTGCAACCACCTCGCTCGCGCAATACGTTGTTGGTACTGGTATTGGTGGTGTAGCCTTGATCCGAGCTGGCGTTTGAATTTGGACGCGAGTCGTCCGAGCTGTCGAATGGCTTGAGGTTGCGCGGACGATGGATTACGCCGATCGGCTCCCAGATCTCGCTTGTTGTGGACGAGTAGCTGTTGTTCTCTTTCGTTTCACGGCTACGCTCGTCGACTATCTTCCCGGCACGTGCCACTGTCACTTCCTCCTTGGTAACTACTGATGACTTTACGTTCAATGACGTCTCCAGACGCACTGGCACCCTGTTTATGACGAGCCATCCGAACAACAAAAATATTTTTTAATACTTTATTTAATTGACATATTTTTATATAGTAGATGATCATCTTTGACTACTTGCTGATCGTTCAGTAAACAATATTAAATCAGCAAGTGCCCAAAGATGATCATCAGATCTGCGCACTTCTCTAAGAACGAGACACACTTGATTGACGTCGCACCGACGAAATGTAAGCATGACACACATATATGTGCGGCGCATATGGAGTTCACGCGGTAGTACATTTATTATAAAGTTGTAAGCGAGCGTGAAAGAGTCTCTCTCTCTCTCTCTCTCTCTTTCTCTCGTAGTATGATTTCTAGGGTGTGTAGGATGAAAAATCCCCGGAGTGTGTTCCTAAATTTAGTGGGCTCGCGTGCGCGCGCGAACTCGTACATTTTTGAGTGATTTATATAGGTACACGCCAGATGCTGGAGAAGAACTTTTCAATTTTCATATTATGCCTATGTATGTGTACAAGAGAGCGCGAGATTTTGTAATATATAGATAGAGCAAACATCGATAATTTTTTTCTTTTTTTTTTTTAGAAGTAGAAGAAAACGATTAATCATAGAGCTGCGAAGGAAAATTGTTAAGAGAGTTGGGAGATTCGGCCGGTTGGATATCTAGTACGACAATAACCTGGCAATTGTATATTTGGCTCTGCGAGGAAAGAGAAACTTATCTCTCTTCGATATGAGTCACCGCTCGTAATTTATTTATTTTTTTTTTTGCCATGAATGGTATAAATACATTGTTCATAATTCGCGATAAGCCTAATGATTTGAGAAGTACCACAGACATGCTGCTGCTGAGAAGTAAGTATATAATTGTTTCTTAGGCGTCTTCTGATAAGTTATATGAATTACATATATATATATAGCGCGATATAAATATCGTGAATAGACGATTAAAAAGTTGAACGTGACCTCGATAACGTAGCCGAGAGATCTAATCTACATTACAAATTTACCGGCAAGTATTATATATTGCTGAGGAAGTGACCAAGTGTGTGCGTTTGTGTGTATATAAGAGTAATATTCTCGGTCTCTAGATCTTTTATACTTTGAACAGTTAAACTAGCGGACGACAAATGTACACTTACAAAGTTATTGTCGACTGATAATGTAAAGTATAAGACCTTGTTTCCTCGTTCACTCCATCCATTTGATTTTAAATCTTTTTCTTTCTGTTTTCTACCATTCTAATTTTCCGACCCAAAAGACAAGTTTTCTTTGATACGCTCATTGTCCTAACTTACAAACGCTCCAGTTTTTTTTTTTTTTTTTTATTCCAATATAGGTACACGTGCAAATATGTCGATGACAATGAGTAAGCGAGTAAGCTTCAAGCTTTTGACACGACGATGGCGGCATTCACTTTTAGACTAGCAAAATTATCGAGAACAACCGGTGATCGATATCGGCCGAGTATATACATAGGTATTATAGGCGAAAGAGAAAGAAGGGGGAAGAGGTGAAGCGCGAGATTTCATCTCGTTAACGGGCCGGCTTTAGACAACGGCGCCGATGGTGCTGGTGGTAGTGTACCGGCGCTAGAAGCTAGAACAAATAAAAGAGAGAACACCGAAAGGAAGTTTAGCGCTTGAATTTATATCGGGCTCGAGACGTCGATTTCAGAAAGAACGATATTGTGTGTTGACGTCGGACAAAACACGATATTGAGGAAACTACCGGGGCTGAGGCCTGTTGATGGAGGAGGTAAAGAATGAAAATCGATGATGTTGAGATGCTGAGAGAGAGAGAGAGAGAGAGAGAGAGAGAGAAAGAGAGAGAGTTTTAAATTGTTTATGTTTAGAAAAAGAGAGTTTGGAATAAACGATGTAGGCTGCAGAAACTGAAGTTATTTATAAATCATTCGAGGAATATAATGGAACACAGGATTTTAAATGAACGGAACGTTTTTTAATGATAAATAAAAATTATTGCGTTTTTTAAAAGCTACTTTAAAAGAAAAGCTTTTTAAAATAAAAAAAAAATTAAATAAAAAAAGAAAGAGATTAGTGATTAAAAAACACTCGCTCCTTTTATTTTGCCCTGGCTATTCGCAAATATTTTTCAATGCCGTATACAAGCAATCGAACTTTTAGGTATTCAGAAACTCCGCTGCTTTTTCTCAATTTCTCCAAACAGCAGCGCCGGCTAAAACAACAATTTATTTACATTTAAATTCTCCGTATATATTTATTTGAAAAAGCAGGGGCTAAATGAAATTAACTTTCCCGTCGCTTTACCGTAAAAATGAGAAAAGAAAAGCACAAACGGCATTTCGTCAAAAATTTTTATTCTAATTTGCATAGCAGTATCCCGCATGTGTATCAATCGTTTGCTTACTCGGACCGGAGTGTAATTCGTTTATTTATTTATTTTTTGTTTTTTTTTTTTGGAATTTGCTTCATACAAATATAAAACTTGAGACGTTCGAGAATGCTGAGGAACAAAAAAAAAAAAAAAAAATGTCGCACGAGCAGGAAGATAGCAAATACAATTTGATTTCTTTTCTTCTGCAAACCATGTTCTTTCTGCAAATGCAGCCTAGTCTAAAGTTAATTTCCTAATTTTTTTTAACCATAACATACAATATCGCGAAGCCTTGATGGTTGAGAGTGATTCATTAGGATCCGTATGTGTGTGTAATCGCGATATAGAGTTGCGTTCCGGCCAGTTGAGCGAAGCTCGCAAAAAAAAAAAAAATTGACGCCTGCCCATTTGTAAAGTCTGATCAATGAGCACACGTGGTTTAGAGCTACCATTAGGGCACTTGTACACGGAAGTGCGGATGCCCGATTAATTAAGCGGCTTAAAATAATTCGTTTCCGTTACAAGCTATCCATTACCGATAGGTTTGGATATATATCACGGGTCATTATTTACGTTCGATTGGATTCTCTGCTGTAGAGGCAGCTTACAAAAAATAAAACTGCATTTTCTCGTGTATATAAATATAGGGTATATAAAATGTCACTTTGACTTTTATCCGAGCAGGATAGAGAAAAGAGAGCTCTTTTTCTTCGTAAAACGATCGCGTCGAGTCAGCCACGACAGGCCAAAGAAAAAGAAGAAGAAAAAGTAAGATAAAAAGAATTGACGAGCCAGCGATTTTCCTTTATCTCTCGAAACTCTGGCCCACATATATACGTCTACGTCAAATCGATCAAATTAAGATAACCGTACGCGACGACAATCAAGTGCAGCTATATACATTACATATCTGACTAACACGGCGGCGCTAGTATGTTCATTTGGCTGCCGGCTTACCTTTGAATGCCAGCACGTATGAGGATGCGATTGAGGAGATCACAGGGTGGTACTTGGCCGGTTATCATTGCCTCGCGCATAGCAACTCCGTCAGGCTCGTCAAGGGTTATCGGTACCCCGTTAATCAAGAGGACCTCCTCCTCCTTGACGCAGGACTTTTTTTCGCAGTCGATGATCTTGACGTCTGGACCAAGAATTGATTCCACTGTAGATTGAATTTCTGAGTCGTCCATGACTGAGATTTATCGTTGAAGGTAAACTACTGCTGCTGCTGCTGCTGCTCTTGGCTGTTGAGATTTATTATTTCTTTTTTTATTTTTTATTAAGAAGGAGAAGGAGGAGCATAATTTACGGTTGAAGTTATCGATCGCACGAGGTACAATTTTGTATGATCCAGGATTTTGGAAAATTTTTAAGTATATCGAGAGAAATATGTTTCAAGATATACTCACAGTTTTTACAATGAATTATTCATTGTAAATATATTTGAGTATGTCTTTGGTATATATATACCTACCTCTCTCTTGTAAAATTTTCAAAAAAAAAAAAAAAAACTCGTTAATAATAAAACAATAGCACGTACCTCTCGGCTTAATTTACACTGCGATAACCTGTTTTATTCTTTCTCTCTTTTTTTTATGCTTCTCCGTATAGTAAACGTAAAATCCTGATTGGACGAGCGTTGTATTTTATCTGCTTTAAAAAAACTTTTATTTTCATTTTTGCACAATGAAAAAACAAACACACACACACACACATAGGGAAGACGTAGTAGGAGCGAATGTCATCATTGAGGTCTATCAATTTTTAATGCATGCGGACACACTTTGTTTTTTACGTTTTTAATGAGATTCTTTGAAAAAAAAAAAAATTATGATAATGTTGTTATTCAAATTCGTGTAAGAGTAATTCATTTGGGTGGGAATGAAAAAAAAATATATGTTTTGACGGGTATGTGTATACGAGAGTAGGAGTAAATTGACGCGCGACTTGAATTTGTAATGAGCGTCGAAAATTAGGAAATCAATTTGATTACTTCCGCAAATATTTCGTATGATTTTAAATTTGCTAAATTAATTTATGTCATGTTATATATCATTAAATTCTGTTTACAGAAATTAAAATTATTTGGAAATATTCTAAGAAGTCATTTAATAATCAAATCTGCAAATTAATTTCATTCGATTTATAAAACATGGAATATAATATTTAATTTCTTTATTTATCGTTTACTTATATCAAAGTGTCGGCTTATAACTTTCTTCCCCCTCTCTATTACGTTAGAGAGCGTAGCTCGGTAAATTTCAAAATATTCACGTGATTGGATAATTCAATTTGTTCTATACGACTGCCATAAAATTAGAGGTATATTTTACTGCCTGAATTAACTCAAAACAAATACAACTTCATTTAAACCTTCCCTATTCAAATATTCACCAAACATTTCCGGACACTCGCGCTCATCTCGCTTCATTTACTTAATCTCATTTTAGTACCGACGTTACAGCACTATAACAATCCACCACCTCCTACATCAGAGTAACTATACTTCCTCAACAAATTCCACGTCAAATTTCTCAACTACAGAAAAGATACATTTCCTTTCGACAATCCAGTTCATACATACTTACACACACACACACACACACACACACACACACACACACACACACACACACACACACACACACACACACACACACACACACACACACAACAAACACAAAATAGGATCGAGAGTTTCGAAATGGCACAAGTAAATATTGAAAGAAAGTCTGAGAGGCGCCTGGAAGACCATTTCACGGGTGGTCGTCTCGCGTATAATAATATATAGGTACATCTTACTACCGGCTCCTCTCGAGAGGCTTAGTAGTAGCAACAGCCTCGTTTTCGCGCTGTAGCCGTTTCTCGCTCGTAAAAACAACCTTCGACAAGAAGAGTATGAGGCGAAAGGCCCACGCGCAAAAATTCCGCGCCTTTCTCGTTTACTGACTATATATTTTGCTATCCTCTGCTCTTGGTAGACCTCATCTTTTTTTTTTTACTCCCGCCAAGCCACTTGTCTCTTCTCCTGCCCTCCAATTCTCTCCTACTTTTTTCCCTTATATCTGCCTCTTTCTTTTTGTCGGGATCAGAGGGAGAGAGGAGCATTGAATTGTCGTCGGGAGTTTTTGCGCGCAAGTGGATGCTTCGAGACGAGATTCATTCCGCTCTCTTTCTCAGTTGAATTGCTGGTAATTGAATAACGTGCTTCGACAATGATTATTCCAACTTCCTATTTTTACCATTGTATCTTTATTTTCACTCATTTTGTTAACATAAAAAAAAGCAATCCATCAATATTACTCCGTGATTATATAGCCCTTATAAATGATCAATGCCTATATTTATAATTATAACTTCCGATATTCGACCCAGAGCTAATTTTATACTCTACTGTCTGTATCATAAATGTAGAAAAAACAACCCTTTGTGACGTCAATTTGTCAACAGCTTTTAAGAGCACAACGATGAGAAGAAGAAGAACAACAACAACAAGAACATATAGTAAACTGCTTCTTCTCTCAATTCGTGTTGACAAAAATTCGAAGACAGCCAAAGTTATATCGCTCGAGCTCTTAACCAAGCAAGCAAGCAAGCAAGCAACAATGAAAAATTGAAGCTCCTCGGATCCACAGGGACAAGAAAAAAAAGAAGAAGTCTCGTTGAGAGACTCGGAAGCTCTTGCAGCCCCAGACCGAGTCTCTCGCGCCCCCTTTTCTAAATTCATTACCGCCCGAGGAGAAGAGACGCCCCTCTCGCAAGAACCAAAGAAGAACTCCGGAACTCCCCCTCCTTGTACTATGGAACTCCCGAGATCTCCAACTCCTCCATCTCCACTTTCCTGCTTCTCCTTTCCTTTTTTTCCCCTCTTTTTTTTCTCTTCCATTCGAGTAAGCTTATTAATTATAAAATTTTTACTCGCGCAGCTGGCCGTTCTCGAGTGTGTGTGTATGTATATACAGGCACGTGTAGCTTTACGCTCTCGTTAGGGATACGCGTTTGTAACAGGGCGAGTTTGTTGAAAAGTGAAGGAGGAAGAGAAGGAAAAGGCTAGATGCAGTTTTCTGTATAGTTTGTGGCAGAGAAGCGGAAAAAAGTTTGGTCGAGCTGACTCAAGTCTTGTTCTGGGAGGCGAGGCATTGTTAAGTAACGGGTTGCTTTGGATTAACGCTAGATGAGCAATAACAATGCCAGTCTTTGTAATTGGGTATACTTGCTTTTCTGACTAGCAAGGATTGCCATTTGCAAATTAAAATTTGCAACTACTTGGTTAAGAGTTACGTGTGGCTTTTTGGCCTAGAAGTTGAATTTTAATTGGAGCCGGAATTATGAAATTTTTTTCTTTAACATAACTATATATGAATGCAAGGTGTAAGGAAAATTATTTTAAATGCGTGGTGACGGAAAAATAATTCGTGTTAGCAATTATGTTAAAATATTATAGAAAACGAGGAAAGTATATTAATTTGAAGTCATTACGTGAACATAAAAGTTTTCAATCCGCAGCCGCCTAGACGTATTATACTACGCTTGTTTGAAGTTGCGATAATAATCACAATAATAATGTAAAAAGGAAAACCGGCAAAAAAAGGAGAAAATACCGTTTTCAGAAAAGATTTGCTTTTTATCTTGGATTTATTCGTAAAGTTGAAGAAAAAGTTACTATTCGAGTTTGCCACGTAAAATTAATTTTTTTTTTACTCTTTCCGTTTGAGTGCCGCATTAAAATATAAAAAGAAAGATCCATACTTATACTTTGGTCAATTTGTGACCAAGTTTCAACAAGATACTTTTTTTATAATTTTAAACGTATGTACTCATTATAGCAATTTAATAAAAGTCTTGATTTTTAAAATTATATATTTATAAACAAAAAATAATGTAAACGCAATAAAAATAACTGTATAGTATAAAGGATCGTGTCTATTTTTCAGTCCTGTAAGTGGCCAATTTGCCCTAGCAATTTACGAAAAGAGGGCCAATTTCCGGCTCATCGTGAAACTTCGTTTTTGCTCAATCCTCAGCAGAGTTTTACAAGGACCACGAAAACAACCTGGATAACTCGAGAACTTCAAAAAAATCCCATTTCCTAACCCATCGCTATATTCTCCCTTGCGCAAATCTAGTAGTTTCAAAAATCGTCAGACTGCTCAATTCCAATCCTATACCATTAGCGACATCTAAAAAAGGAAAGGAAAAAAATTGTAAAAATGCTCGAATCTCAACGAGACAGAAAAAAACGCCAGGTGCAGCAGCAAATATCCGAGTATAACGATTGCCACCCGACTACGGTTGAAAGCGCTTGAAAAAAGCCGAGTTCGTCCTTAAATCGCACTTGCAGGGAGTAGAAACAGGTCGGATATAGGGGGGATGGGGGTGTGCTGATTGCCTCCGTCTCGCGACGAGAGGCGCTCCTTAAAGTAAAGGGGGATGAAAGAGAGAAAGCAAGGAAAGTAAAGGGAAGATTGCACGACGTTGGCCGATGATACCGAGGGTAGTAGGAAAATCGTTCACAGGGTTGCCCCGAACCCTCGTGTCTGCGTATACACACACACTTACAGACACACACACACACACACACACACACACACACACACACACACACACACAC
>JAPYZE010007213.1:0-25655 GCA_030522805.1 Leptomastidea abnormis
TTAATATTCAGTGATTTTTAGCTTTTTTAGTGATTACAGCGATTTTAAATCACTGATACGATTTCAAATGATTTAGGTTTCAACAATTGGGTTAAATCGCGTAAAATCGTCAAATATTTCTCAGAATTGCTAAAAAAATTTCTAGAGAGCGATTTCAACCGATTTCACCGATTTTAATCGATTTCAACGAATTCCATCGATTACAACCGATTTATTTATATCAAATCGATTTCACGAATGAAAAACTCCTTAGGATAATATTATTATGAATATGTGGTAGGAATTACAAATAAAGCTAATAGTTATACTACTCACAATTGATGTTCTACGTGTCCTCCTTGATTTCTTATGACACACTGTATTCTGGTTCTGAATGACCGTCGACAGTTCTGCAACATTTCCGGCGTTATGGTTGCAAAAATCTCTTGTAGCTGGTGCTGCTTTGTATACTCGGTCTTTGACGTAACTCCAAATATTAAAATCCATGACGTTAAGATCAGGTGATCTTTCAGGCCATATAAATTCTGATCTTCTCGATATGATTCGTCTTCCAAAGTGTTGCCTTAAAATATCGATTGAAAATTAATTTTAATTTTTCTTATCTTACTTATTATCGGTTTTTTTTCGAAGACTATTTGACCGATTGATCTTAAGATTTGTACACGTTTTCGTAACTCTTGCAGCTTGTCTGCAAACCTCTGAATGGATTACATTTTGCAAAATAATATTTATTTTTACTCATAAATACGGCAAAAAATGTTTAAAAAGTCTTTTATAGTTTATAAGCCCACTAAATGAACAATTTTCGACTTATCAAGGACAAAGGTGTTTCAGTTTAGTGATAAACTGTACGTGTGTACTAATTACTCCTTTTTCTCCTTTTCCATATAAAACCTTGCAGCACAATCATAGGCGCCAAAAAAAATTTTCTATAGCAAGAAAATGGACTATCTCGGATAGTTTACATTGTTTCATGATGAAACATATGTACTTAAAAGTATGTTTAATAAAGTGTGAAAGTTATGACCGTTTTTAATCATTTATTCCCTTTCACGAAATTTTCAAAAAAAAACCAAAAATTAATGAATTTATTTATTTTTGATCTTATTCGAGATAAATCACAAAAAGGCCTAGTTGACAAAAAGAAAAAATATGGGTATTTTTTTTAGCATTCAGTATTATTTCCTCAAGTTTGGTCCAAATTTATTACTCAAAGGTCTAACCCTCTCTTCGTAAGTTAAAATATGGATTTTTTCATACCTTAAAATCTCCATATTTTCCCTCGTGGTGTGGACGGTAGCACCGTCTTGCATGAACCAAGAGTTTTCCATGTCAGCTCTGGGAACGAGTCTTAAAAATTCATTCCTTAAGAAATCGCCGTAAATTTGTCCTGTTAAATTCCCTTCAAAGAAATGGGGTCCGATTATTCGGTCTCCTAACACAGCGGCCCACACATTTATCTTAAATCCTTGAATTGGCTTATCAATCATCCAACGAGGATTCTCGTCCGCCCAATATCTCACGTTTTGGTGATTGATAGTTCCTAAGTAAGGTAATAATTAATTTTCTTTTATAATTGTCCGAAAAATGATTTAAAAGTAAAATGAAAATGATAAAAATTAACAACAGTATAATATTCGTATAAATCCGCTGTGACAGTTCAGTGAAGGTAACAGTTGTTGATGTGGTATAGCAAGTGTTTATAGTTTGTTTACAGATTTTTATTTACAAGAGTTAAATTAAAATTTAAAAATAAAAATTAATTTCACTGAACAAAAATATTAACTTTACATTAACGGTATTTATACATGTTATTAAATTTGTAAGAAATATGGATATCAATATCAAGGAGGAACCAGTCGATGAGTATAATCTCGATATTGGTAAGCAATTTGTATTAGTATTCATTTTAATACTTAACTGCACTTTTAAAATATAATATTTGTTATTCTTATGTTTTTAATAGAAGACGATTTTATGTTGCAAATGAAAAGAGAAATGTCAATTGAAGTAAAAAACGAATTTAGTTGGAAATTGAACGAGAGATCGTCAGGTGCGTATACATCCTACATTAAAAATGTGTGCTTTAAAATTGTAAATCATCTTCAATCTTCATATTATATGTTTGCAGACGACGGACTCGAAACAAGTGATTTCAAAAACATAAAACCCAATGCACTTTATTTTTTATCACACAAGAATTTGTCATTACACCTTGGAGAGGGAACTCCTTCGTTAACAACCCAACATTTGACAAGTAATTATCAATAAATTTAACGATGATTTTAGTCTACTGTATTTTTATTAGATTACATTCTTTGTTTAAGAAAACTGCAAGAACTTTGAAAATCTGAAGGACAACGGCGAATTAAAGATGCTGGCTATAGAAGAAAAGTTGGATGTAAACGAGAGCACTGGAGCCAAGAATTTTGAACCAAATTCAAAATCTTATCATCTCACAAACGATGGACTAAAAGTGCCTGGCAACACTTCAAATAATTTTTTAAAATTTTAAATCAAGCACGTAGGTGATGAAGCTCTATACAACAGCAATGATAATATTTTTAGCTCGAACGGACTGAGCGATTCTTATGGTCAGATGAGTAAACTATTTCGGGCAAAAGTTGTAATGAAACGATATAAACGAAGTCCGAGTTCTAATTCAACTTGTATCACAGGTATTTATTTATAAACTAACTATTAGTTCCACAATTTTGTATTTCTTAAAAGCTAATTAACAAATACTTTTGTTTTTCTGAACATAGATCAGTCACAAAAGCAGTACAAAAATTGTACGTCTTATTGTTCTTCATGCAAAGCTCCACCACGTAATTGCCATTTAAGGGTTTGCGAGGAATGCGATGCACCTATAATTTATCGGTGTCGTGATTGTGATTTTAGCTCCAATATATATGATACAGTTAAAAGGCATTTCAATTGTAAACATCCCCGTCGACCAGATTTTCGTTTTTATTGCTTGAATTGTGACAAGAAGTTTGCTGTTAAAGATAGTTTAAGCAAACATTATAAAAAAAGCCATCCTATTCAAGGTGAGTATACAATAATAGTTTAAAATTAGCAAATATCTATTTTATTAAAATTTTATGTTTACCAAGATTTATTTATTTCATTTATTGCATTTTTATTTTAGGAGTTATAAAAAAGTTTCGAGCCCACCTACAGTTTTACACAATTTGTACGATTAATTTTAATTTGAAAAAAAATGTGAAGAGTGTGTATACAAATTTTAAACTTTTAACATCTTCATTTTAAAATTAGGTGAAAAATACCAATGTTATGCTTGCGACTACAGCAGTTCACTTCGAATAGCTATAAAACGTCACATACGAAGCAAACACGATCCAATAATAAATAAACAGACTGACAAGCCAAGCGGAGATTTTATAAGTAAGAAGAAATACATTTTATCATAATATCTTAAGCAATATTCGATTGGCAAAATAACTCAATCATCATCAATTAATTTTATATTACAGAAATGAAAAAAGTTAAAGATCTATTGGAAATCCATTGCAAGGGTTGCAACAAATTGCGAAGTCTTGATCAAAGTAATTGTGACGATTGCAACGAATGGAGACTAACTTATTGTTGTAGTCATTGTTCTGCCGAATTTACTCAACGTAGAAAGGCAATAGCACACGCTGGAAATGTCCATGTACAAGAAAGTCATGTCTGTGTCATGTCATCAAAATCCAAATTATAACAGCAAAGTTGCTACAGCCCAAAATTTAGCTTGATTTTTAACACAAACTTTAAGAGCTTCGCAAAAGACGAATGCAATCGAAAAAAATTTGCAAACCTAACGAGTAGCCTTTGTCCAAGCATCAAGTTGACTTTAGTCAAAGAATCATAAAAAAATGATTTATGGTTTCATTGTTAGAGGGTTTGAAAGAAAAAAAAATCAGTGTTCAAAGTAGCCCCATTTTACGGTATTTCCTATCAAAATAATATCCAAATTTTAAATCCCTTTTTGAAAAAGCCCTTAGAGTAGAGTAAGCCCCCATTTTACGATGAATAATTTTACCTTTATTTGTAAAGGTAGATTCGTCAGAAAAAATAATCAGAGCAGGGTCTGTAAGTCCTTGATGGTGCTGGACTTTATATGGGTGCATCCGCAAGTCTTTTTTTAACACTTGCCTAAGTGTTTCCCTATTGCAATCTGCAAATCACAATAAATTTATATTATAATGTAAAAATCGGCTAGAAAAATAATGAATGTGATACTAAAACATTAATAAAAATTTAAAATGCAAATAGCAATAATAAATATAATACCAAGTTCCACAGCAGCCCTACGCGCACTTTGAATTGGTTCGTTTTCAAACCGCTCTCGAACCGTTTCAACCAGCGCATCCCTAGCTGGATGTCCCGGAGGCCTACCCCGTGGTGCCTCAACATCCCCGTACTGCTGGTATCTTTGTCCTAATCTGCAATGAACATGTTAAATGAGACAACAATCAGAAATTGAAGTCAGAGATAGGGGAGACTGGTGCTTGATTATATTTTTTCTTTCCTTTGTAACATTTTTAATATTTAATATTTTTGTTTTGAATAAAAAGGATCTTAAAGGTATTGATTTTAGTTACTAAATCCATTTTGTCCGGATTAGCTAAATGCAATGGTTTAGTTATAAACTTAGAATTTAAAAACCAGGGCTTGATTAAAAAAATCCAAAAAACCCGGGGTATGGTTAAAAAAGGCCCAGGGTATAATTAAAATTCATAAATATCATTGCAATACCAAATTTTAGGCTTTTATCTTAAAAGTACTTTTAAACTACAGCACATAAAGAAAATTTTAATAGCGACACGACGGCAAGTTTGAGGAGCAAACGTCGTGTGGTGCTAGCGTAGTCGTTATGTACAGTAATATTCGATTTTTTCAATATATTACATAATTTTTTTAAAAATTCTTTGACCGTAACTTTAATTTTGTGAAAGCAAAGTATATATTATATATAACCATTTAAATTAAAGGCCTTG
This sequence comes from Leptomastidea abnormis, assembly GCA_030522805.1. Lineage (NCBI taxonomy): Eukaryota > Metazoa > Arthropoda > Insecta > Hymenoptera > Encyrtidae > Leptomastidea > Leptomastidea abnormis. The sequence goes on from JAPYZE010007213.1 coordinate 5,004, forward strand.
ACCTTGGCTAAAATTTAAGCCCTAGTTTATTAAAAAAGTTTGTGTAAATTCAAAGTTACGATGAATTAAAGTTACGATTTACTTTATTACGATTTCACATGCTAATAGCTATTTATCTTAAAATTATTAATTTTTTATACTATGGTTAGAAAATTTAATTTTTTATCATGTAAATTTGGATTTAAATAAGCTTTTTTAAACAGTCAGGGCTTAAAGCTTATCTTAAGTGCTTTCTTTATACTATTTTTTTAAATATTTAAGCTTCTCATCATTGGAAAATTCACACGCAAATATTTTTATAATTATGCTCGGAAATTTTTTTTTTAATCATACCCTGGGTTAATATATATTGCTTAAAATGGACGTATCTCAGAAAAGAATAAAGTTAGAAAAGCCGTCGCTGCCGCAAAATATTCGTTTTGAGTAGTTCTTAAAGCTCGTCTATCGTGCGGAACCCGAATGCGCACTATTTTAATGTAAGATCTACAATTCGTGAAACAAACGTATAAAAAAAATAAAGTGCCAAAATTAAAAAATTGCGCTAGAAAGTAGAGTATATCGCCAAAAAAAGGTAAGAGCAAAGCTCATTTGCTACTTAGATATATTTTAGTTAATAAAACATGTTGAAAAATTGAGTTGTGCAATGAAAACAAAATTCAAGGTTTTATATTAATCCAAATATTTACACAAACGATACACTAAGTCATTCGCTACTTCAATCCGATTCTTCACACGCTAATACGTGAATGAAAGCGTCATTGGAAGTACAAATATCTCTTAAGTAGCAATTTTTTTTTACAAAATTTAAGTCTTTTGCACTTTTTGTTACAAAGATATTTCAAAACTAAAATTTAAACATTCGTTCTGATTAACTGAACTGAGCAAAGGTTAAACAAAAGCATAATATTTTTTTAAAGCACAAATTCACAAGTTATGAAAAATATTGTATAATTATCTAATTATTGACATAGGTCTTATTCATGCAATACTATTTTAAGGTTAATTGTAAAAGTGTTACCTGTGAAAGCTTAAATGGCTCGGAAACGGATAGTCCCACGGATATCTCCTTTGAAACATCCTTGCTGCTTCTCGCGAGTTCCGTTCGCACTCCTCCAAAATCGCAAACATTCTCAACAACTTTTCTCTCTCAAAAACCATCACGGTATTAAAAAATAACGAAAGCGATTAATCAATTATATTTCACCACAATGATAATAACAAAAATTTTAAAAAGTATAACAAAATACAATCGATATGAATTCATTTATTTCATTTAGCTAATCGATAATAAAAATACTTACAAATGAAATTATAATAAATTAAATAAAATTAAATAAAATATTTTATTTAAAATATTAAATATAATTAAATAAATATTTCGTTTAACAAATTAAATATAATTCGAGACTGCTACTACTCCGAGATTTGGCTGTTACACGACCAATCCTCTCCCTTCCAGTGATAAATATCGTTATAATCATTTAGACCAGCAGCGCTGCAATTCTATGATGATCACAACTTTGCTCTTGACATAGCATAAAAATTGAGATAATTTTCGTACTCTAGCAACAATTTGGAAAAAAGTCTACATTTCATCCTTTACCCTGCATCATTGTTTATGTACCTATATTTTAAAATAATGACAGCAGACAATTCACTTTTTTAGGAGCTTAAAACTAGTACTAGGAATAATACTAGGAATAACTAGCACAGGTTAAAAGCAATTCCTCGTGTTAGATAAAGTTTGGTTTTTATAAAGATACTCATAAGTGTCAAAATTATAGTAGGTTAATACTATTTTAAGGTGATAGCAGTAGCCTCCAGTGCTTTTAAGAGTACGTGAAGCTGTTATTATCGGGGTGAGATAATATCAGCCTATTTGAATATATAATTACAAATATATGTGCAAATAAATCTACGAAGCTGCAGCATAGTTCAACAGATGCTCTTGAATGTAAAACTTAATATTGATAAAGTAAAAATAGCGAATGTTGAAGAAAGAAATACGTATACTACGAAATACGCAACCTATATGTATAATAATTTATACATAATTTATATATAAAATATCTATAAGTAGGTATGCATTTATATATAAAATCTGCTTTACATAGTAACGTTATTGAGTATGAAACTTAGACGAGGATAATCTTAAATTAATAACAATAGCCTCGAGTACCTCTTAGATTACGTGAAGTTATTATAAAATATAATATTATATTTTTACGCACATATGAAAGAGCGATAAAAGTTTATAAAGCGTAGGCGCGTAAGAAAATTAATAAACTTAAATTCTTTTTTTATTAAAAAGAGTGTTATGCTTGGACGTACTGTTTGTGTAGATAAATGCTTGTATTGCTAATTTCTAATTTTCACCAAGTTTACAAAACGTAGTTTATATGTGTACGTATATATGAGTGACAATTAAATTTTTTCTTTTAACGCTTCTAACGGATTTTAAGTTTTCTTTTTAATTTTCATTTTTATTAAATTTTCTGTCTTTTTTAAACCTGTAAATGTTAATTTTAGATTTGTGAAAAGAGGCGTGTTTAGTTAAACAACAAACATTAAAATACTATATACTTTGATTTTTATTATTTTTTTTACTTAACTTATAATAAAATTTAAAAAATTCATTATTGTTAAAGTTATGATCTATGTATTATTCTTAATATTTCACATTATGCTTTGTACTTTCAATACTATCTTGTATTTTAAATCAAGTTCATTAATAAATATAAAATTCAATATTATCGACAAATTTTTTTTATATTCACTTTATCGTATGTAAAAATATTAAACTAAAATCGATTTAATTTCATAATAATTATATTTCAAACATAATTGCATTCCCATAAATGAATATTTTAATCATTTTTATAAATCCGGTGTTAATATATTTTTTATAATACGATTTTACTGGTTAACAGCCATACATCTTAGCATCATTATTGTCAAAATTATTTTTATTGCTTGTTTTATATCTCTGTTACGCCTTTCAAGGTACGCTTTTACGGACCGCTTTATTGAAGCTTTTCTTACACGTGGTTTAGCCAGTTTTTTTGGACAATGGCCTTTTTCCGGGGTGAGCAGCAGCTCGAAATGCAGTTCTATTTTCCACAGACTCACCAAGATTTACATCGAGTGTTGGCATAACAGTCGCGTAATCTTCATGTGGATAGTTAATTTTTAAACTTATTCAAATACGAAAGTAATGAATATAAATATATAGGATGTCAAATAAAAAAAAAAATAGCAGATCGTTACGATGAATATAAACTAAGAATCTCGTTGAATTTTTAAGTTCTGATCAGTTTATTGACGAGATGCGCTATACAGGTCTTGTTAAATTACATAATATAAGTTACATCCCAGAAGAGATTCATGAAAATTGGTTACTTACTGTAAAAAAAATTGATTGAATACTTAAAATTTATCGATACAAGTAGGAAAAAGCATATTATTGTCTCGTGTTACATTTTTGAACGAAGCATAACTACGAGCTCTGAAAAGCCTGGAATATTTTATGTACGCCTCCATTCAATAAAATTAAGAAAAATATATTCATCCTAAGGGCTTCAAATAAATTATTTTTTTTTAATGTTGGAAACTATAGATTTTTCTTAATTAACAACCAAGCTCCCACGCATTTTGAAATGCGGAAAAACAAATTCAAATACTTAAATGTTTATGTTTTTTGCAATAAGAAGATATGTGAAACCACGTATTTATAAACTAAGTAAAAAAAAACATATTAATCATATTGATATTAATAATTAAAAAAAAAATCATATTGATTAGTATTAAAATGAAAACAAATATAAAAAATTGAAATATAAGCAATGTATTTCAATGAATTATTTATTTACAATTAATTATACCTAAGCCATAAGTGATTCTGCGGTATGAACGACTCAAGGAAGTCAACCTTTTTATACATTCAAATTTTTATGATTACCCAGAAGACATTAATTAGCTGTTAACTTAAAATTTTATGTTTACAAATATTTAAATAATTTTAATTCTTTATTTGTTATTCCATTAAACGAAAAATTACAAATTAATTTATAAATATTTTTACTCAACATTTAAAAGTAATCAAAATTATAAAAAATATTAAAAATTTATTCTATTTTTATATACTTTGACTATTACTTCTTTTTTATAATGGCAAAAATATAATACTCTAAAATATATGAAAAAACTTAGATGGATGAAATAATTTCTTAAAAAGAAAAAAAATTGCTAATTAAAAATTAAAGACAGAATTGAAAATTTGTACTAAAAACAAAATAAAGAAAAATATTGCTATGTATTGTACCAAAGTTAACGTTTAAAAAATCTTTAGATATAATCTTAATTTAGCCATATTTAAATTTCATAATTTTTGGGTCACAATAATTCGTCCCAATTGATAGAAGTCTGAAAAACTTCTTGCTGCAACCAAAGTTCATAATGTTGTTTTAATTTATCTGTGAGTTCAACATTTGCTCCAAGCACTGAAAGAAAGTCCCATGGTCTTTCTTCCAAATCTATATAAATTTTAAATAAACTTAAATATATTTGAAAATAATTTATTACTTTAGTCTTTCAAAAAGCAAGTGTTCACCATTTCCAAAAGCACAATCATTGTTAAAACGACGCCGAACTTTGAAATAAATAACACTTATTGTTTTCATATTTGTTTTACGCCATTGCCTTCCCAAATATTTAGTTTGCATCATAATAAGTTTCAGAACGTACAGTTGCAATATTCCATGCATAACTTTTAATGTACGTTTTAAAATAGGATCCGATTTGAAGACGACTAGCATCTAAAAATTTAAGATTTATTAATTTTAAGAATGCAAAATATGTATATTGTAAGAAAATAATGCATTACCATTATCCTACTATTTTCCCATTTTGTTAATTTATTAAGTATTCTTAATAAATTTATACAAAAACATACGTTGCGCCATGAATGATTTAGATTGTTACCAATTTCTAGATTATCCACTGTAAGTTCTGGTTGATCACCAATAACACACATTAGAAAATCAAGAATAAGAATACTGAAATAATTAAAAGCAACATAATAATTACTTCAACAACAAATCAGTAAATAACAATAAAACATAATAAATCTTACACGTTGTTTGCTTCAATGTAAACTAAAATATTATGGTTCAAAAACTTTAGTACAAGAGGTGTGCAGTTAGCAAAAACTAAATGTTGAGACATGAACTCAAATTGATAAACATGATTGAGGTTGAAGTGCTTTAATAAAAGAAGTAATATGGCAGAAACTGCTTTGACAATTATCTCTTTATGTCGATTACCATCAATTCCTAGTTTCATAAATTACAGTACAGTTACTCTATAATATTATATAATATAATATTTTATGCTTGATACTGTATTAAAATTGAGGGTTTTAGTAACTTACGGCATTTCCTCTGGTAAAACATCAGCCATTATATCAATACTATCAGTTTTTATTTTACTAGTTGGTGCAGAAGCAAAAATTATTTTGAGTAGTGCAATCATATGTTGAGGTAAATTGGATAGCTTTGCCTGATATAAAATTTCTGTAGCAGTTTGTCTAATTAAAAATTCTTTAATGCTAATTGGAATTTTTGCGATTTCTTCCTCTTTTTGAATCTGGATTTCTGCTAGTGAGGTGTACATGTGCTACACATACATTTATAATATGTATTATTTAATATATAATTTCAATAGAAAAATTTGTTGTGCTTACTCTTTTTAATATACTTAATCCTTCATAAATTAACTGAGGTAAACCAGCCAAGCTTTGGCGATCTCCTTGACATTTGTAGCCAACAAATATAAGTCTAGATACATCCACAAAAGCATCTTTTTTCACTTTTTGAGCCTACGGCAAGCCTATGAAAAAATAAATTTACATAGGAATTGTTAACTTTCTGTTTGAATATAAAAAATTTTAATTAATGTACCTTTACTTTTAACAGGCAGGGGTGTATCTGGCCTTGTCTGAGTTGACATATTATTTGGATTATCATAATAATTTTGGTAAGGTCTGAGTAAAGGTTGTTTTGCAAGAAAGACTCCTTCATCAACGTCACGTTCTAAAGTATCCATTCCTTCATCATTTCTGATAAGCTTACTCATATTTGATTCATATTCCAAATTTGGTTCATCCAGTGAGCTTTGTTTTATTAGACTATAAAAATTAATAATGTGCTGTCAAAAAAAAGTAAATAATAAAACTAATAAAAATAGAAACAAAAATTACTCTTCTGAAAGGTCTATTAGTCTTTTTAAAATTTTGTGAAACTAATAAATCAGTAGCACTTGTAGGAGAACTAGGTCTGATTGATTTTACTACTTTAATTGTATCTTCTTGAATATTATCAAGAACTGACTCCTCTCTGTATAGTCTTTTAAGTTCTCTCAATTTTTCCATTCCACGCAAAGAAACCAAATGGTACTATGATTTAGAAGCATAAATTTATTTTCATTAAATCATTCCATAAAGTTACATTAAACATTTTAACATCAATTATGATTTAAGTTAAGTAAAAAAAAAAAATAATGGCTAAATACATAAAAATGATTATTAAATTAAATAATAATTATTTGTTTTTACACTTTTCTGAAATACACAAACACCTAGCACACACTCGTTCAAATGTTATTTTTAAAGCTTGAATTAAAATGCTAGTGATTATCTTAGGCTGAGGTAATCTTTTTGCTGCAGTGGAAACTGATACAATAAAATTTTGCACCATTTACATTATTTGTCAATACGCTGGTGGTACAAGCTGGTGGGAAGGGATCTCGTGTTCCTTGAATGAATGTGCCAATAAGCCCTATGCAGATTTATACAAATATAAATTTTTCAAATAAAAAATTTATAAACATTATGTGAAGAACCAAGTGCATTTTGTAAGACGTTTGTATTTATTTCCACATCCTCTCTTGTTGTTGCATATAAAAATTTGACCTAAAAAATTAGTGTTACATTTAGTTTAAGATATGTGAATTACTTATAATTTTTGTTAATATTACAATAGATATTTTAGTAATAGAGATACTAATAAATGAAATAACAAATAAATTGATTGTTCATCTCCACATAAATGTACTTTATTTGCAATAATTCATAATAGAGCTTTGGTCCATACATACATACTTGGGCTAGCAGAGTTATAATGTATGTACATGTCAATATCTTGATGTCTTCGTACAAAATTCTCATCAGTGATGTTACAAATGATCCAGACATTTTCTTTTACAATCTTGACTACTTTATGTGTTTAGCAAGTTTAAAAAGAATTAACTAAAACTGTAACTTGTTCAATAACAAAAAGATGATGTTAAGGATGACACTGCACTTGCTTTCTAATCTGTATTTCTAGGTTAGATTGAACACACGACGCGTAAAATAAAAACTCAAGCGACAAGCACACGTAAATCCAACAGCTCGCTGTGCTCTGAATTATGTGTACTCAGAACACCCACACACACACGCACATGAAAACATGAAGAGAACGCGGATACGAGTAGTGAGTAGGAGACGTATTTATGCTACGTGCAAATACCCAATGCCATACAACCACCTGCAGGCTCGAAACTCGGCTATAGTCTGCTCCGAAAGCGCTCTCTTGGTCTTCATCTCCAATTAGATATCCAACTTCACTTATAAATACCTATACCTATTTACCTTACCCTCATCTGTAATTTGTTTACTTTTTATTTTTTTATATATAAAAAAGGTTTACTTTCAAAATTAAATTTAATTTAAAGTTTTTTAGTATTTTACTTGACATTTATTGACGTTCACTTACCGATAAGATGCGCAACGTCGTTATCGACATGAAATAGTAAAATATTATTATAATCAATTTTTCTTAAATTATGATGCAATAATTAAAACTCATTTTCTAAAACCAAGCATTTTGGTAAAAATAAAAAATAGCTTATGCACCTCGGGCAAAATTAGCATTACTCCCTGGAATGATTTACTACCCTTGCTTTGCTTGTGTATTATTATACACTCGATAATATTTTATTAATTTATAAATGGAAAAAAAATGAAACATTGCACCAATCTTAATTTATTATTATGGGTTATCCTAACTTGTATTCAAAGCACATACAGATTAAAATCTATAATACGTTGCTTATTTAGGTCCACTACGGGAAATAATTAATTATCCTTAAATGTACGTGTGCTATGCAAAAAATTCCAAGACATAATTTGTATGTAAAATTTAGCTATGCCTTTTATACCTATGTTTTCTGTACATTAAATTATTACTATAAGAATTTGAAACATTCAAACCATACATATAAATAAATATATAATAATTTTTCGATTATTAAGCAATTTTTAAGCTACCCGACTAGTCGGATGGATGCAGTTTATTGATTTATTTAACATAATCCGAGACCAATAATTGACACGTGATACACTTAATAATAATAATTATTATTTTTTTTTAAACAAAATTTAGTGTCATATTTTGCTATACCAAGAGTAAACTCCCACCTTGCTGAATTTATTTACTTTTTACTTGCAGATAGATTTTAAAAAATCATAAAAAGTCAGTGGCGTTCAGTATAGGTCTAATTTCTTGACTAAATTTTTCAGCATGCCTTTTATCAAGTAAATTCAAATTTGTTTTTGACAATCTATTTATCCTCTATAATAAAATAAATATTATCAGTGTCGCGATGTTAGGATTATCGTAAGTTAATTTCAATCTCTAAAAGTGTATTGAGTCTCGAAATTAAGCATCCTACTTCGAATATTTGTTGTTTGACTTTGCTACTAAATAACTTTCTTTTCTTTTTCTAAGGGCTTCAGGTACTGAGAACGAATTCTGATTTCACCATCCACATTGATGTCATGATTTTACTAAATGCTATCAAATAACAATAAATCGCAAATTATAAAAATGAGACATTGTATTTTAAAAAATTTAGCTCATGCTCGGATGCACACTATTTGTTACCGTAAAAATTTATTGATATAAAAAAAATAAATACTATCAATATACAGATGTAAAAAAGATATTAAAAATCAAATTTAAGTAAGCTAAGAAAGTTTATGTACTAAAAAAATTTTTATATCAGTTCGTTTTATAGTAAAATTTTATGTAAAATTAATTATAAATAAAAAGAAAAATACAGGGCAGATCGAAAAATATTTTTATAACCCAAATTCCTAATCAACCGCCTGTTAATAAGATATTATATATTATACTTTTTAACCAACTACAAAGTTATCAATATATATTTAAAGAGAATATCTAGCCACTTTTCTGCATAAAGAAAAAAAAATTAAAGTGAATTAGATATAAACGGAATTCAATTTATTACTGGGAATAATAAAACATCTCTAATGTAAATTGGAATACAGTAACATTACAAATTCATTTTTTTAGGTGCTCTTATTTCTCTCTTTGAACGGCGTTGATTTTGATTCGTCTCACTACCAAAATCATTTTTTTTTTCTGCAATTACCCGATCTTCTTTACGAGGTCGACCAACTCGTCGTGTTTGATGTAAATCAGTTTTAGCTTCTTTAGTTGATACATTAGCTTCAACTTCTTTTTTATTTACATCTGTTTCTTTTTCTTCTCCTTTAACACAAGACTTTGTAGGGGATGTAATTTCGGTTTGACATATTTGTTGTTGTGCATTAGTTATTGTAATTTGAGATTGTAGATCATTATGAATAGAGTTTTCTTGTTGTTTGTCAGCTGTACTATCCATATCATCTAAAGTATCTTTCTGGTTAACTTCAATCTGTTTTTCTTGTGAGCTGTCAGCTTTGGGTGAAAGACTTCTTTTATTTTTATCTTTTTTATTTTTGTCAATTATTATTTGCTCTTCACTAAAATATTAAAGATTTTATTATTGATATGCATTTTTGAAACATCTTTGTATAAATCATAAAAATACGAAAACGATTAAAAAAATGCAGTACAAAATTCTTACATGAATTCCTTAATTAAAGCCAAAATCACATCTTTATTCCAGCAGGGATCAATTGGTTTCTGTTTAATGTCCAAATAATCCTCATTAAAATTTTTAGATGACATTATGTGTAGCAATGCTACAACATGCTGTTTTGTTACATCTTCATCTTCACTTATTCCTTGTATAATTTTATACATTTTTTCAGAAGTTGCAAAAGAACATTTATAATATGGACATTTTCCTTCTTTTCCTTCTAAAAGTTTATTTTCGAGATAACTGAAAAGTGATATTATTTATTTTACTATTAATTACAAGAAAAAATTGCTGCTAACTACTTTAACAGAATGCTTTCTCAAAAATAAGTTATTTCATACATAAAATATGATATTAATTTGTCTTTATAATTTTTCTGGTTGCAAGTTCTAATGTGATCCTATATTTATTTAGAGTACCAAACATCTTTAAGAATAAAATTTAATAATTTAACATGAAATTTATTACAGTAATAGTGAGCAGCTCGAAAAAAACACCTATCAAACGCACATACATGTAGACTTTTTCTAAAAATGAGTCTTAAAATTTCGAAACCTTACAAACTTAAAAAAAAAATTAACTATAAATAAAATTTATCTTTCACTATTCCAAAGCTTAATCTTAGATATAGATAGATACACACAATATTAATATATAATATTATAACAAAAAATACTCACTGAACAACATACACGGCCAATGCTCTATGACCAGATATCAGTTCCAAAGGGGATGTACGTAAACGTTCAACCCCACCAGAACTTTTTATAAATTCTGGAATGCAAGCAATAGCACTAATAGAGTAGGTAACACGAAGCTCTAATCCTTGTCTTGCTATTTTTTCTTGAACTGACCTTGATTTAATATTTTCGTCATTTACTTCAAGATCGCTTTTCAAATAGTTTATAAGTTGTATCAGACGCTGTCTATTCTTCATAAAGTAAGCCCTATCTAATTTCGCATCAGAAGGCATTTTAATTAATAACAATATTTTAATTTATAAGTTTTAACGCACAAAATAACAAAATGTTATAAGATTGAACAATATTTATCTATAATAATGTTATAAATAGTTTTGATCTTGAGATAGATGAAAAAACTAACACCAAAAATCAACTGTCAAGTCATAAAGCAACTTCAATATTAATATCAAAAAAAAAAAAAAAAGAATGACGAAAAATAAACAATTCTTTAACCGCTCTCATGGCCTTATATGTAAAATAAGTTGTAAAATTCATAAGTCTACTAAAAAATTGTCTCTAACAGCTGCATGCTATTTATAATTTAAAAAAAAAATGTAATTTTAAACGACCGTATATTATACATTGGTCAAACAACTTCATAAGTTGAAAAACAATTTTATTAAATAAATTTTCTAAAAAAATAATTTGCAATTAGTACAAGGATTTTCATTTGAATATGCGCTTAAAAACCGAAATAACTTTTGAAAAATTAAATGTCTTATTCAACCCTCTACTTTAAGAATATTATTTTTCTTTTTTTTGAACTTTACTCTAAAAAATGTAGTACAATTGGAACAATATTACTTTCTATAAATAAATTGCTTATAAAAATGAAAAATTATAAGTAAAATGCATTTAAATATTTCCTTACTTCACTTAAATTTCTATATAAATTTTGAAATTTGTAAACTATGTTATTGTGATGAAAAAGAAAATAAACTTTACAAAAACCGATTTATAAATATCATAGAAATCAATATTCTAATATTGATTTCCCTGATATTGGTTCTAACCAAATTGCGATATTTTTTTCTTTATATATACATGAACTTATTATGAACTTTAAAATGATTTTAACAGAAATATATTCAATTCTTTACAATGATGATTTATTAAAAAATTGACAGGTCAAGAAAAAGAAAGTAGTGTTGATGATGATTTTTGAATAATTAATTATATATATTTATAAAATTAAAAAAAAAATATAAGAAGGTCATAAAAAGCTATACAGTGCAAATATAGCTATGATAGTATAAAAAAAGTGAACTATTTTTCTATTCTCATCAATAATTCAAAGTGGCATTACTACTTGTAACGTCCAAGGATATGTATTTCCAGAAACAAGAGTAAATATTGACAAATGATATTAAAGTTACAAACTAAAAATGTTTCAATAAGAAGTATATGATATTTTTTTGTTAATAAATTTAAAAAGAACAAAGGCACAATGTTGTATGTATATTTATAATCGAGTTTTAGATAAACAGGTCTGCGAAAAAGTACAATTTCTAGATATTTATTAAAAAAAACTTGTAATTATTGATAAATTCAATAATTACAAGTTTTTCTTAATAAATATCATTTTTATTACATTTATAATATTTATATGAGGCCAGATATTTATATGATGCGCAGGCCAGATGCAGCAGTCACGTAAAATTATACATTAGCAAGCAACAAAACAGTGACAGCAGTAAGCATATAATCTCTGGAGAGATTAAAGCTCAAGAGAGATTACAAGACTTACAACAAAAATTACTTTTCCTGCCTTAATGTTTTACAAAGCAATTAAAAAAAATAACATTTGCCTCGTATAAATTTATATATGCAATATATGGGCAAATCTCTTGTATACCAATTATATTTTCCATCAAATAATACTTATCAAACAATTAATTCGATAGTAAAATCTTATTTAATTGAAATTATAAACAATTAATGGTTATTTTAATAAAAACTTATATACTAAGTTAGAAGCATTTAAGTATACAAGGCTGTTATTAACGCGAAATCATAAAAATAGCTACGAGCTATTTTAGAGTATATAGAGCAGATGTTATCGTAGGAAGACAACATTTGCCTCGTATAAATCTATGTATAATAAATGGGCAAATCTTTTGAATCCGAATTATATTGTTCATCTATAAATTCTCATCAACAATTAATATTATAATTGTAATTATGAACAATTACTGTCTATTTAAATAAATACTTATATATTTAGTTAGAAGCACTCAAAAGTATACAAAGCTATTGTAAACGCGAGGTAATAAGAATAGCCACAAGCTTTTTAAGAGTATATTAGACAGATGTTATCGCAGGGAGACAACATTTGCCTAATATACTCGCTTTTAAGTTTTACTCGATAATTGTTTATAAATCTGTAAGTGTTGGATCGGATTAATTCACTTATAATTATTGTACTTATTTTGTCCATTTTTAAAAATTTTTTTCTTGAATTCAGCTTAATCGAATAATTTTAACACTACTACTCTACTACGTAAGTAAAAAGAAAAAAATATATATTTATAATAAAATTAACTTGAAAATAAAAAGAAAAATATCCCAGATTCTCATTCAAGCTGCCATTACTCTTCAAAGCACCAATGACTTACCTATCTCGACAAGTAGATGTGAGTGAGAGAGCGAGTGAACGCGAGCAAGCCAGAAACATTGATCACCCGTAATGTGCGTCAATTTCCATTAATAACGCATTAACTCCGATTCACTCCGTCGAAGCTTGTGAATCGGAACAAAGTGGTCGTCGGTAGAAAGGAGGAGAAAGAGAGAATGGTAGAGAAAGGTAAATTAGATGATTTGGGGAGGGGGGGGGGTGGGTTGCCGTAAGGGTAAGAGTTTTTATATTGAGAGAAGTTGGATTTTACAGTGTAGAGTAACTACATTTAGTTTAGATTTGTAAATCCACCGAAAAGACAAAGGAGGAGGCTAGTAAGATTGACCTATTCGTGAAGAAGTTCAAGGAAGACTACAAGCTCAAGCTATACAAAGTTTGAGACAATTATAAAAAGAAATTGATAATTCATATATTAACTATTTATAAATCTCAATCTATGAAGTATAGGATCGTTTACGACAACATGAAAATTACTTTTTGATATTACACATGCACATGCATATTTAAAGCCATCTATATAATACTAAATAGAATTGAAGTAAAAAGGTATAACATCCTCCACTATTAGCTTACGCTGATCTGTTTTATTAAATAACTATAGGAACTTAATAGGATATATATAGGTGATCAATGAATTTTATCAAATTTAACAGATTAAAGACTACTTTATTTCATATAATTTTTTGCTAAGCCGTACGCGACTTTCACATCCCCAATACTTCTGTATTTTTTTTTATCATTTTCCAACATAGTGTCATCGAATTGACGAATCTGATCCTTATCAACCCATAAGTTTGTAGTCGGTGTGATTTTTCCAGAAAATAATTTTATATAGTATTCTGGTTTGTGTTTTGGGTTTACTCCTATAATCAATGCTGGCCACCACGGATACCCATTATACTTTACCAGCACTACTTGCTGACTATTATAGACTACTTCGTTCTTTTTTTTAGATCCTTTGCTACTAGGGGCAATCATTTTTTTATCCATTAATTGTTTTTCATCTTCCTTAGTGTTTCTCTTTCTCCTTGTATTATTTTTTTCACTGTAAATATATTACGATTATTTTACATATTTAAATTACTTTTTTAATAGTGCTATAAATTAATTACTTATAAGAATTTTAGGGCTTGGTAATTTCTTATCTTACATTCTAAAAAATCAGCGTACCAAATTTTCTCAAAATACATGACTCGAAGATTTTATAAGACTGATTTTATTTTAATAAATATTACTCACCTTTCTGCAGTATCATTTTGAGCTCCTTTTACTGATACTTCACGTTCTTCTTCAAGGCAAACATTATTTTCAGTATCATTGCGAGCTATATGATCATCTGTTTTATTGTCATCATCTTCATGGGGTTCATTAAGACGGAAATTGTCGTTAAAATTTTTGCTTTAAGTAAATTAAATATTTTAATTAGATAGATTTGATTAAAAAATAAATTATGTTAATTTCAAACAAATTTAATAGTGTTTCTGTTACCTTTCGATTTTATGTGAATTTTTCTCGTCTAAAACGGGATTCTTATTTGTTTGCTGAGTATTTTCTTCGGCATCGCTACAAGTCTCGTCAATAACCAGCTCTTTTTCAGAATCATCAGACGCGTTCCCATAGGTATATTCGTCCTCTAAGATTTCATTATTTTCTATTTCTTGGTTATCCTTAATTGGCGATTCCTTTATCTTAAGACTCTCATTAGCGCGACGCTTCTGGCTTTTTTTGGCACGTGTAGCAATTTTTCTTTTTGGCAAACATTCTTTCTCATACAAATACCAGTCTTCATGTATGTTTTCTTCATCTTTGGCTTCAAAATCTTGGTATCTAAAAATTGATATTATAATTAAAATTATATAATTGTATATTATGTGCAATACTTTATAAATATTTACTCCGATAGTCTGAAATAAAATGACATGCTCGATTCATCATTCTCTGATATATTTTGGAAAAAAAGAGACGGCTCATGCAGCATGCATTGCATCTCCTTTATGGTATATTTTCCTCTTAGCAAACTTCGGAAATTATCCTTTTCTTTCACAGTTAAAGTTGTACGTCCTGTTTTTACCATCACTCTCACCACTTCTTCTGCATCATCCATATCGATTTTCAAACCTTTGTAAACTTTGTCATAAATTTTATTAAATTTTGCATCATCACGCCTAAAAATTAATTTTTGCATTAATTTAAGTAATAAATTATTATTATTAAATGAGTTTCAATTAACTAGGAGGTACTACAACATTCGGGTTATGAATTTTGATAAAACTTGGTACGCTTGGTCCTTATGGTATAAAATGAAAGAATCCCAAATTCTAAGATACAACGATGACTTTTTTTTAGATATTTGTTACTGAAAATTTAAAACTTTACCAAAGGCAATAATATTCTATTAGAAAACTTGCTTATGATATGAAATATTGTTTCTATTTTTTGTTAAATTGGTTTGTTTGTACAAACTCTTTTACAAATAATTTTATAGTTGAATAAAATACAAAATAATTGAGCATATTTTTGATTAATTATTTAAATCAATTCAATACAAAATCAGTATTTTATATCACAAGCAAGTTTAGTTATAAAATACTAGTGCCCTTGATCAAGTATCAAATTTTAGCCTTTTTCGCTATTGCGTATACAGAAAAATATGAAATAATTCATATAATTAGTTAAATAAATAGATTTACAAAACAATGTTCAATTCTGAAACTTCAGTTATAAATTTCTCAAAAACAAGTCATTGTTAGACCTCATGACTAGGGATTTTTACATTTTATACTAAAAGGATCCACTGTACCAATTTTTTTGAAGAATTGAGATATTATAAATTATTTTTGAGAATGAAACTATAAAATATACAATTTTAAGATTAAATAAATAACTTACATTTTGTAAATGAAGTAGGCTACTGAAAATGTTGGTGATAGAACCCATGGCTTCAATTTTGCAGTGACCATGTTGTAAAACAAACTTATTAATTTTAAGATGGATTCTTTGCTAACATCCGTCTGCCTTATAACATTCGCTGCAGGATTGGAAGTTTCAGCATCATTGTCATCGTCGTCGCCTTTATCACACATCCAATGCGCCTCAAGGCGATACATTTCTTTTAGTACTGTTACGATTAAATTTTCAACATTAAATACTGCAGGAATAACATCATATTCAGCATAAATGAATTTTATCCCTCTTACAATCCTTGTTGCCGTTAAAGGCAAACCTCGGAATGAGCACTGTTTGAAATTTATTTTCACTGGCATTTTAAAAACAAAATTTAAGTCAGTAATTACTAGACTGAAATCATCAAACAATCAAACCTAAAAAATAACAAATGATTTTTTCAATAAAAATAAACTTTATAAGTACGCGTAGCTTAGTGATTTTTACATTACTGGTTTGGCATACCTTTTTTATTTGTTCACAAAGACGGTTAAATCACGAAAATGTTAGCCTCGAGATTTGATGTAAACACGACAGGCTCACTTAATGCAACAGTTATTGCAACCTTATAATGGCGATACCCTGGAGCTCGGCACTTGCAAACTCTGTATATGTGGTTGATCGTCGCAGCTGACTAATACTTATATACATATACCTCACGTATGCCAACGTACACGCGCAGATTGAGAGCGAGTTTATAGCAAATATCTGAAACAGAGAATAAATACATAAGTACAAAGTATAAATGAAAAAAACATACACATTGAAGAAACTAACAACATCTCTTGGTCTACGATATGTATTAATAAACACGCGGGACAATACTACCTTATAGGTTATGCATATTGTGAAGTTTGTATGTAACTCTAATATCTCGCTAACGACGACTGCGTTGTTGTGCGGTAGGGGCACACTTTTTACTTCTTCTTCTTCTTCTTTTTCTTCTTCAGGTTCTTAAAAATAATTAAAACGACAAACTGCTATGCTACACACTACTCGCAAAAATCGGAATCGTCGCAGGAGCTGGATAATTCTCTATGATAGGCGCAGTAACGGCAGGCTCTTTTTTCAATGAGACAGGGTTGTGGCAAAGCATTCAACAATTTTTCAAATTGTTCGCAAAACGTCTCCGTCTCGACCTTACAATCTATAAGCTTTTGTATCAGAGTGCGTACTCGCTCCACATGCTTTGGCTCTCGACTAAACAACTCTAGCAAATTAGCTAAGAATTTGCGGCAATTCTCTTTGGTATTGTTGACTGTGGCGCTGCGCTGCTGTAATTTGATTTGAGTAAATGTGATAAGCTACATTGCTAATGTGTCATCATCAAGTGTGATGTTAATGCGTACGCCTGTTTGCATTTGATTGTTAAGATTTCAAGCCAAGTAAGCTTCGCAATTAAAGTTTGATGTTTGCGCAAATGATAGTGATACGAGTAATGTTAGAGCAAGCGTTGAAGCAATAGTATTACACTTGCAGTTAATATACCTTGAAATGACTATTATTACTTTTACCTGCGTAGAAGCCGGAGTTGGTTGTGCAGTTGGTGCAGACGTAGTTGGTGCCGTGGTAGTTGCAGCGACTATTGTCGAAGTCACTGGAATTACAGGCGTGGTAGTTACTGTAGGAGCCACAGTCTGCTTTAATAATAAACATAAAAATTAGTATTGTGCTCTTTAAATTCTTAGATGACTAGAATATTTCATGAAACTATTGAAAACTTAAATTTTTTAAAAATATTCTAGTTTTTAATAAAATATATCATTATGACATTTAAAAATCATTTTTGGACATTACAATTTCTATAAAAAATTATTTATGAAAATTTTTACATGAAGTTTACCAAGACGTTTTTGCACATTTTCATGAAACGTAAATAGTATAAAAATGAATTCAGTTGTGAAATTTGCTTTGAAAATATTAATTTAAATATTAACAAATTCTTATACTTTTTTAGAATGAATGCACTTGTACCTTCTAAAGACTCGAATTTTGTTAATTTATTAGGTAAAAGCATTTGGCAGACAAATGTAGCATACTTGTTACCCAGCATTTGTTAAATTATATAAGAATTTTTTATTTTGCAGTAAAATTCTAACAACTTCAATAAAATTAAATTGATTTTGAAGAAATTCAACTTACTAAAATTAATTGTTAACAAGATTTATATTGAACAAAAATATATTGTAAATTTAAATTCTTTGTTTATTCTTCTTTATTATAGATTTTTGACATGCGGTATTAATGTATAATATACATGACAATCACGACTACAAACATTAAACCAATTACATATAAATTATAAAATTTTTATGAATCAAAAGAAAAGAAATAAACTCCATGCACAAAGAAATACAAATGTAGTAATAATTTTTTATATTTATTTTAATAAAAATATATTGATGTCATGTATGCAATAAGTATCTTCAAAAAATTTACAAGTAATAATATTGTTAAAGCCAAAATAAATAATTATTTCAAAATCATAAAATTTCTCAAAATTATATTTAAGGTTTGAAATAAAATATTAAACTAAAAATCAAGCTCTTGATTTGCAAAAATAAAATAAACAGACATTAGAAATGGAACAGCGTGTAAAGTAACAAAATAACAAGAAAGTAAACAGAAAAAGAAGACAAAACAAAACAAAAAAAGGAAAACAAATAGAAAATTATAACTATGCACTTCCTCTGCAACATTCCAAATCAAGGATTCTGAGCAAAGAGGTAGGCAAACACCAGCTACTACATTGAGATGCTAAATGTTCGAGTCTCTAATGAGGCATTAAGTGTGCGTCACCTGAATTGGTTTTCTTATCGTGGCGAGTGGTGGACCAGTCAACTGAGCATTCAGTCTACTTACAGCTGGCAGGGCGGCCAGGCGAAAGGTCGTCGTTGTGCCCCTAGCCCCGGCTACCGCAGTTGCATTGCCTGCAGTTATGCTGTTGTTGGCTATCTGTGCTCCAGGTGGTGCAAGTGTCAGAAAACGAAGACCATTCTATGATTTTAATATTAGTGTTTGACCCTGTCCTACAGCCTGTAGACTTTGCAAGGTCTGTAACGTTATCTGAATGGAACAAATAGAGATTGTATATGACTTTGCAAATGGCTGATAGTTACATGAGTTGAATACATAGAAAAGTCATCAATTTTCTTCATAATATTCAGTATTTTCAGTTTCTTTTATAAAAAGTTATATTTACAAAATGCTATCAATTTGAAAAATGATATTTCTATATAATCAACCAGTATTTAGAATTTAAAATTTTTTGTATTTTCAAAAGTATCTGTTTGAATTTACTTTTGTAAATATCAATGTACTTATATTTTGCAAGTTATTTTTTAATACAATTATTCAATATACATTATAAACAATCTAATTATATAAGTACAAAAATTTAATGATACTTGCAAAATAATAACTGTACCATATACTTATATAGTTATCTAAATATTTATAACACACGTAAATAAATTTTAAAAGTCAAAGATACAAATAAAATTTTTGTACTACCACAGTTTCAAAATCCATGTAAGAAGAGGAATATTTTTCCATGGTAATATAAAATATTACTTCTGTATCACTTAAAGTTTTGTGCGTAAAATCCAGACAGTTAGTGATAGCAAATGAGGTCCAAAATAAATTTATGATCAAATGGTCAGATATTAATGTTTACTTTAGGTCAATAAAAAGAGAATATAAACACTTGCTCAACCTAACCTTAACTTACTTTTAAATATTTGAAAATTATAATAACAAGTAATTATATTTCAAACTGTAAGAACTTTGATACAAAACCGATAATTTTATTTCCACTTGAATTTTGTAAGACCAGTATGATAAGACGGCTTTAATGTAATGAAATGAAATGATATGTAATGATTTCACCAAAGCACTCTGAACTGGCAAGATAAACGCACAAATGAAACACCACAAGCTTTTTGCAATGAATATCTACTGGGAATTTTATTTTATACAATTCTTTCAACTACATTTATACTTTTATTTATTTAACTTAGGTATAACATCAAATTTAGGATACAAAAATTTAATTAACTGAAATATGTGTATATTTAATTTTTAAATACTTTAAAAAATTTTTTACAATTTGTCTCACCTATCTCACCTACTTTTACAATTTTTTTCTGAATTAATTCTGTAATAATTAAAATTTTGCATTGATTATTTTAAATTTTTTAATAAAAACTTCATTTAAAGTATTGAAATTTTAAATGAGCGAAAAAAAAAAAGAGAAAAATAAAATTCCCAGTTGATACAGCAAGCAAGACAACCACACGATAAGCATACTTAATGAAATGATAATGATGATAAAAAGCGTGACATACA
>JAPYZE010007220.1:0-12607 GCA_030522805.1 Leptomastidea abnormis
TATATATATATATATACATTATTGATCGACGTTTCGACAGAGTTGCTGCTGTTGAAATATATATAGTTTGTCTTGTTAAAATTGAACGACAAGCAGCTGAATTCTGTGTGTAGGAATGACCGTTTTGTCGATAACCTGAATTTTGCCGACAAATACACTTCTCTCTTACTCTCTCTCTCTCTCTTTCTCTCTTCGGTTATATTTCCTTCGAAGATTTCAATCAGGCTGCCGACGACGCTACTCTCGGTTATCGATAAAGGACACGCAAGATTTATCCGCGCGTTGGGCCAAGACGCGCGCGACGATATCTCGTACTCTCCTGAGACTCATATATAGCTATAGCTAAAGAAGATTGAAAGAGGAGTGAGGAGTGGGAAGGGGGGAAGGGAAGGGGGTGAAGAAAAATACTTGGCAAGGTGCCAGCGATGATCGTTGACCCTGAGAACGAAAACGGCCGACTTTTACCGCTGCTCTACTACTTCTACTACTACTACTACTACTACTACTACTCCTTCTCTTTCCTTTCCTTCATCCGTCCGACTTAGAGGACGATATCCTTCTGCTGTTTTTGCTGTATATATATATGTATGCCACTGCTTTTATATGTGTGTCCTTTTCTCCACCCAACTTCCCTCCTTCCTTATATCCGCTTGATTTTTCTACTTCCCTCCTTTATTTTTTTTTTATCTTTTTTGTTCTTTTCAACGCCTCCACTTTTTATATCTTTTTATACTCCTGATGTTATTCTGTATTTGTGGCCGCTTCAACGCCAGTTTCGCAATTTTGTACGTGGATAAAAGTTGAGAATTTTTTTCTATTTTTTTTTTCATTTTTTTTTTTGTAAAAATTTTATATTCTGCACGTTATGTGAAAATGTTTTTAAATAAATTATTTTTTAATGTTTTTTTTTAAAATTTTTTATTTATTTTGTTTTTTAACAAAACTGTAATGGGTTTTTATTTTTTGTGTTCTCTTTACTTTTAGCATTTTATAAATCACAAAGTAAATCAATTAATTTTAAATTATAAAAAGAAATTCTATTAAAATGCAAAATATAACAAACATTCTTAATTCTTTTTTTTTTTTTTTATGTTCAACTAAATACTCTAGCAAATTACCACTTTTTATATCAGCTTCTTTTATTTACATAATATACATTTTATTTCCAGATTCTATATCCCCACACGCTCAAAAAGCATTTCCATTCGATACTTTTATCTCTCTGCACTCTCAGTTTTATACTTCAACAGCAAAGTGTTCACAGAGATCGAGCTTTTCGCAAGCTCCACAAACTACTACTACTACTGCTGCTGTTGTATAGCATGTAACATCAGAGAGACACGACTCGAAGCATCACGCTCGCGTCCTCGTCGTCGTTGTCGTAGCAAGCACACCAAAGCTTTAGTTTTAGATTTAAATTGTTTCAAGCGCAAAGCTTAGCGTGCAAGTATATACATACATACTATATATATACAAGAGTGAATAGAAAAAGGGCTGGGGTAAAAGGTTTTTCCGTAGAGGAAGGCGAGACCGAACTACTGGCATAATGTACGGTGTTGGGAACTATAGTACGCACACGAAAGAGAGAGTGAGAGAGAGACAAAGCTTGTATTCCGCGAGTAGAAGAGCCGTCTGTAACTCGCTTGAAAAGAGAGAAAGAAGAAGAAGAAGAAGAAGCAAGTCGCTCCTAATTCAGTTTAATGGACGGTTGGAAGACAAACTACGTTAGCGATGCCAATGCCGAAAGGACTTTGGCGGAGGTGGTAGTAAAGCGCGCATGAAAGAGGAAAGGAGAAGAAGAAGAAGAAGAAGAGAGACAAAGTGAGGCCCAAGATGTATAAAGAGGGTAGGGGAGCTAAGACTACGGTTCCTTGCTCCCTTATTCGTCGAGCTTTCTCCATAAGAGAAAAGGGCTGAGGTTCTCTCTGGTCGTCGTCGTCGTCGTTGGTACCTCTAGCGTGGGTAGGGGTAGAGGGGGGGGCAGCTTCGATCGATCGCGCATATAGATATCCCACCCAAGAGAGAGGAAGAGAAAGAGAGAGAGAGCACGTAGAGCGAGGAGATCCCTTTTGTCCGCGGGACAATAAATTACTTTTAAATCAAACTATCGATCCTGGAGGAGGAGGAGGCCAGACAACCCCTTTCTAGCTATAGAACTACTTCTGTGGCTGCGGCTGCTGCTGCTGCGAAAGGGTCTTAACTGTAAGATTTGTCTTGGCGACTTGAGAGCTATTCAGTTTCGCGAAGATCGTTTCAAAAGAATAATCACCATCCTCTGGTCAAAGAAGAAAGAGAAAGAGAAAGAGAGCTTGGAAAGTGGAGAGCCGGGAGAGTGTTTTCATTGCGGTTGGAGGTCCTAGGCGCGGTAGATCGAGTAGTGACGAGTTTGCGAACTTTGACCGGGAAGAATTTTTACGTCTTGAGAGACGCCGGAATTTTGAAGGGAATGAATGGTGAGAAAAGGCTGATGGAAAGAAAGAGACAGATAGTTGGAGTTAAAGTGAAAGAGAGAGAGAGAGAGAGAGAGAGAGAGAGAGAGAGAAGAGGGTCTGATGAAATTAGATATGGCTTTTGATGTCACTGGTAGTTATGGATCGCGATGAATGTTTTAGGATCAAAGTTTGGGAATAGTTTGGACTGAGGCTTTGCGGATGAGAAAGTGGTAGTGATGATGAAGGGGTAGTGACGGGAAAATTCATGATTAAATGTACGGAGAGATAGATGAATGGTCTGTTGCTTGATTTTATTAGATCGAATAATTACGATAGCTGATACATCAATGAAATTTAGATGAATTTTTTTTTCTTTTTTTTTTTAGTGGGTTTAAATATATTTTTAGATTGCGATTTTTTAAAATAAATTTTTAAGCATTTAAACGTATAATTTAAGCATTTTTAGAATAAAGTTGATATAATCAGTTTTAAACGCGATAATGAACTTTGAAATATTTGCTCTTTATAGAAATTTGGATAAAAAAAAAGAAATAACAAATTTTACTTTTTATTATCGTAGTTATATGAAACTTTCTTACCTTTTGTAAAACTGGTAATTAGGAAAAAATAAAAAAAAAAGTAGTTTGCGCATAATACAGTTCCAACTTTATTGCATGTTTTCCATGAATGAAAGTTTTCCATTTTAACGTGTGATATTAAATGTGACATTTCATCATAATGTTAAAATGCAGCTAGTTCATATATTACGCTTTTTTTCATTCTTCTCAATTTTATTCAACCTTAACTCAACTTTTTTCAAATAACAAATTGGATAGTTAAAAATTTTGACCTGAATATATTATAGTATCTATACGTTTTCATTAATTAAAACACATTTTTATTCTGTTTCTATTCCAACTTATATTTTCTATTCGAAAAAAAAGAAATAAATAAATATTCGTCATGAAATTTTATGACATATTCTAAATCTCTTAATTAAAAGTATTGATTAACCAGAAGTGAAAATTTTACTAAAAAATAAAATTTTAATTGTTTTATAAAGTACTTTATTTATAATACAAAAAATATTAAAGGTACTTTCGCGTGATCTATTTTTTTTAATTTAACCTAAATAAAAATTAAACTCTATAAGAATGAATATAGGATCAGATTATATTTTCTATTACTACTTATCACAATATTATGATATTTTCATGTAAAAGTTAAGAAAATCCATAAATAAGTTTTTCATTTTGTCATATGATTTCTTGAAGTTATAACTTTGTACCAACGTAATATGAACAAATAATTCCTTACTACCAAGTAATCAGTCACCTTACAATGTTTGCAACAAATCAAGCAAAATGAATCAAACACAACACAACACTCTTAACTTTCCACTTGAGATCCTAGATATGCTCTCACAAGCTACTCTTGCAGCTGGATATTTGAATTATCCAGTTGTTTCCATGCCAGTAGTTCAACCGAGACATAGAGAGAGAGAAGGAAGAGTTAAAGAGAGAGAGAGAACCTCGTCGGTAAACAAGACTCCCATGACAGTGTGCTGATCAAATACTAATTACATGCATTATTACGATATTCGCACATGACGTATTCTCTGCAAGTTCTTACTTTCTCTCTCTCTCTCTCTCTCTCTCTCTCTCTCTCTCTCTCTCTCTCTCTATCCGCCTCTTTATTCACTGAATAATACAAAATGACCTAGCGAGCAGCAGCTTCAAGACTAGCGTCAAAAGCGAAAGACTTTTCCCTTAGCGGCAAAACTGTCATGGCTCACCACAAGAACTCCAATATTTTATTAAACACAATCCAACAGATCTCTCAGACTCTCAACACTCACTCACACCCATCCACACGCAAACAGTAACGTGTGTATTATGTACATAATAAATATATATCTACTCACCAATAACGGAGAAGTTGACTTTGAAATTTCTGGTCGGTGAGTTACGAAAGTCAACGCGACACCTGTATTCTCCGGCATCGCTTTCACGAACATGTTGAATGACAAGATCACCCGGTGTGGCGGGCCGAAAAACTGCTCTGTTACCCCAGACCCGCTCGGCACTCCAGAGCTTTGCTTTGCCAGGCTGTTGGTTACGCGCGTCGTAGCTGTAAACAAAGGTGAACAAGACACAAGGTAAGACCAGCCAGCCAGTACCTTCCCACCACCATATATACCTGTCAGTTTGCTGGTTATATACGCTAAACTTCAAATTGGTAAAATCACGTGTAAGTTTATAGAGTAGAGATGGGGATGGAAGAGGGGGTATATAAAGGTATATGGTAGAGTAAGGGGTGATAGATGGGGTGTGCTTCGAAAACGAAGTTATACGTGTACAACGAGGTAGTTCTGTAAACAGTTCATAACCATGCAAATAGCTGAGTTTATACTACAATTTTGGACTCGCTTCGATGATCTTACACGAAATTATATCGGGGATTCCCCTTCCCTCCCCCCCCTCCATTTTCTCCCTAGAGAAATGTGCATTGTGTGTCAACTTGTTTGTGTGTGTGTATAATCTCTTTGTAGGAGAATGGGATGATGAAATGCAAAAGAAGGAGTTGGGAGTGAAGAGAAAGAATAAGTTAAGGGATGAACCTGACGCTTCTCGGATTTTTCAAAAGTTTTGAATTATTCAAAGGGAAAACGGACGGGGATCTTTAATTCTCGTGGAAAAGCCACTACTGGCCGAAGGAGTAGCGTCGCGACCAAGTAAAACTTTGTTCAAAATCAGACGGAGTAATGTGCGAGTGAACTCTACTCGTTATATAGGAGCTACTTCCTTTTCTCTCTCTTGCTTACTGCCTTAGGCATCTGCCACAAAGGTATTCTGATTTTCTTCTTTTTTACCACTTCATTTTCACCGGAAAACCCCTTGCAAGTCTGACTCCCCCCCCCACCTTCTTCTTTCTTTTCTTTCTGACTTTTTCTAGTGCCATTTAAAATCCAATGGATGCCAGTCTTTGTTTTTACCTTTTTCTTTCTTTTTTTTCTTTTTTATAATTGATTCTTTTCTGGTTAAGCTCGTTAGAAAAGCTTATTTAAGTCAAAATAATCTTTTTTTTTTACGTCTTGAAAAAACTATGAGTCAATAATAATCTATCTAAAATTATTTCTAAATATTGAAATAAATCATTTTATAAAATTTTTTGTTCATAAAATTAATTATCCAATTAAATTTGTTTATCAAAATTTGTATTTAAAGCTTAACAAATTATGACATACAAAATAATTTTAAAAAATAAATTACTTTTACATAATATTTTAATAATTAATGTAAAAGCTATAAATAAAAGTTAAATGATTTTACAATCACCTTAACCATAGTGTATATATACTATCTATAAAGTTTAAATCGAGTCTACAAACTGTTTGTTAATTATCGTCTACCATTAACGAAGCCCGATATCCATTGAGTGTGTGTTGCGCATATAGAGTATATTATAAACCAGAGAGAAGAGTATAGAGTCTCAAAAATATTAATCGGCTTAGCCGCAGCTTACTAATCCTCTTTCCCTCTTGTAGTAGTACTGGTGGGTGGTAGTAACGAGAGCAGCAGTACGCCGCGATACTTATCGTTATATCTCGGTGGTAGAAAACGAGTTGACCCTTTCCTCTACACCCTCCCACCTTAACCTCAGTAGAGAATGTGTCTTTAATCGAGTGCTATAGCCGAGATTTAATGGCTCTGGGTTATTTCTCCGTCGGGAAATTTATATATATATTTATTGATCGTCGGTCAATCGATATGCAGCTTCCTTTTCCTTTTCCTTATACTGAAAGAGAATTTTTTTCCTGTCCTTCGATGCCCATTAAAATTAATACTTTGTATATCGGTTAGATGCTGCTGCGCGGATATGAAGGGGGAGAGGTTGGTAAAGGAGTGAAGAAAAAGCATATCTATAGTTATATAGTATAACTGCTGCTGCTGCCGAGCGCGAAACTAAAGTCTCGAATTTAATTAAAAGAGTTGCGGGTAAAACGTTTCGCTTGTAGCTGCTGCTACTGCTGAGTCTATTTCTCTCTCTTTCTTATTTCTCGGACGTAGAAACGTTTCTCGGCGTATAGCCACATGGACGCCACGTCTCTTTAGCGAATAAAAGGGCTGAAAGAGGAAGGGATGGGGTATGAGAAAAGAACGGAAAGGATGGAAAGAGAGAGTCGATGCAAGCGAGAGAGAGGCGGTTCACAGTAACAGTAGGTCTGCCTGATTTGAGTGCGCTCTTATTATACTTCGTCGTTTTTCTTTTTTTATTTTTATTTTTCTTTTTCGTTCAGCCTCTCTTTCTCGTACAGCTCCCTGCCGATAGCATTTTCGTGCTCGCATAAAGCTCGAGAAATTAGCGCCGGCACGTAGCTGGTCGGTCAATTCAATTAGGAAAGCCAGGAAAGGGAGGTGAGTCCGAGGCACTTTCTCCCTCTCACGTATTTCTACGACTCTCTTTCTCTTTTCTCCCACATCCCTTCTATATAATATATACTACTAACCCCTATATCGGCTCGAGAGAGAGGAGGAAGCTCTGTATGCGCGATTGCAATTTCGCGTTGCACGTGCGATTTTTCTACGGCTTCTCTTCTTCGAGAATGGCTGGACTGGAAATGGGGAATAGGAATGAGGGAGAGAAAGAGAGGAAGCTGTGCTCATTTCGTTGAAACACGTCTCTCTCTCTCTTTCTCTCTCTGTGCGCTCGCGCTTGGAAAATATGAATAATAGACGCTTACGTTTTCTCCCTAGCCACCGTTGCTATTGCGCTATTGCTATTGCAGAAACGAAAGTACGCGTTTGTAAAATATCACGCGCGGAAAGGGGTGCTGCTGCTACCGCCGCCCTCTCTCTCTTGCCCTCTCACTTACTCTTTCTTTCACTGGGACGCTGCTGTTTAGTTTCCCCGGAGGCTAAACTCTTACTGTGCAGCGATACATTTTTGTTTATTTATATGTGCTCCCGAGTGAAAGGGGGAGGGCATATGTACCTATACATACGTACATACATACATACACCCTATATATACGCGCATTCGGGGTATTGAGCTATGCTTACTCTGCGTATTACTTTGGCCGGAGTCCCAATGTAACTTTGATGTTTGTAGTTATATATTATATGCTGCATGTATATGTATGTGTGTGTATGTGTGTAAGTGTACTTGTGCCGTTATACTTTTGAGGGCGAAAAATAAAAAGGTTTACGTTATGAAAAATATGACGGTGCAAGAAAATTTTAATATGACGGTGCAAGAAAATTTTGTTTATGTCACCGGGTAATGCATTTTTTATCCTTATTTTTAGTGATGTTGCAATTTTGGATGCTCAGAAATTCTTATACAACGTTCACTTTATATTGTTAAAGCTATACTACGTTATCATTTATATAATAAAATTGTAATTAGTAAAAAATTGTTAAGAACAATATTTTTGGTATAAAATTTTAGTTTAGCCAGATTGAAAAGAAAAAAAATAATTATAAAAAAAGAGAGAAAAAAAACTTCATTTTGAAAAGAGTATGTTTTTTTCTTCCTCTCTTTGAGCTTTACCAAACATATCATTTAATCAAAGTGCCAAAAAGCTCGATAGCAGAATTTCTATGTATGTATGTGTGGTGGGCCCCTTGCCAGACTCCAAATGTAACTCATAAGTTCTTGTATAAAATCCGCACACACATACACACACACACACAAACACACCCAAAGAATCCCATAAAATTTCAAAAATCCATTACTGCTAAAAATCCGATTGCCCCAGCAGAGAGCACACACCATTTTCCAAATGTCATGTTCTTGCGTCCCACCTCTATTTAATTCTAGCATTTGACTTTCCATTTTTATAGCAACTCTAAAAAGATATTGTCGTTTTATAACGAGATCTTTCTTTTTCTTTTTTTTTAAATGCAATTACAGCAAAGACACTCAACCG
The DNA here is from genome assembly GCA_030522805.1 of Leptomastidea abnormis. Taxonomy (NCBI): domain Eukaryota; kingdom Metazoa; phylum Arthropoda; class Insecta; order Hymenoptera; family Encyrtidae; genus Leptomastidea; species Leptomastidea abnormis. Next base: position 8,365 of record JAPYZE010007220.1, read on the forward strand.
AGCTAACATGCATCTTTGCCATTTTCATCGTTTGCCTTTTCTTTTAAAGCTTTCGGCGAGAGTCGAATGCTTTCCGACAACGCGTATGTCACTAAAAGTATTGGGATCAAACCAAGAAAAGAGAAAGAAAAACAGAAAATAAAATAAATAAATAAAAGGGAAAAAAAGAGCTCGTAATCAGGTTGAGCGAGTGCTTTGGGGCCGCGTAAAAAACCTCTTTGCGGGGACTGTGTATGTATGTATGTGCTGACTGCGATGGGTAAATGGAAAAGAAGGGGTGGCTTAAGCGAGGATCACTTGTGCCTGTGTATGTCTATGTGTATGTAGCTGACGAGGGTCGAAAATGAAAGAACCGGACAAGTGACAAAGACGAGGTGTGAAAGAGAAAAAGAGAGGGAGAGATGTATGAAATGAGAGGGATGAAAAGAGAGAGAGAGAGAGAGAGGTTATATATACGAAAGAGCAAAGAAGATAGACAAAGCACTAATTTCGTTAACCCCCTTCCACGTATACGCACGCGTCCTAATTTCACAATTTCACTCTATATACGCTTGCGTTAGCTGAAAAGAAGAGGTATGAGATATACGAGAGAAAGAAAGAGGAAAATAAAATGAGGGTTAGCTTTTTTTGAGCCGATGTTCGACGACTGCCTTTAATTGTCGGCGATCTCTTTTAATCGTTTCTCTACGGGCTTTTTCTACTACAATCCTCTTTCTCTTTTACGCTTTTTTTTCTCCATTAATTCGATGGGGGAAAAGCTCGACTTGCGATTGGCAAAAAGTTATTGGCACTACGATCATTTGATTTACCGTCTCTCATGTGTATTTTGTTGACCTATGAGATCATTTTGAAATTAAAGCTTGAATTTTATTCAACTTTTTTCCATTATATAATTCTTTTCAAATTTAAAGGTGGTTAAATATAATTCGAATTATTATTATTTAAATAGTAATTCAAACACAATTATTGTAATAAAATTATAATTATTAATTTGGATGTCTTTTCTGAAAAAGATTTAAAGATGATTAAATTAAATTTTTCAAAAAAGTAAGCTCAAGAATCGTTACTATTAATAATTCATTAGAATTTCAAATTATGAAATTGTCTGACCATAGTTGACTTGTTCTACTTTTCTTTAACTAAATCATATTCTCTTTATCTTTCAATATTACGATTTTTCTCATTTTTTGTCTTTTATTTATTTATTTCTTTTTTTTTATTTTCTTTCTCTCTCTCCCTCTCTCTTTCCACGAAGAACATTAACTTCTATATCATTTCCAATTTTTATTCTTACGCCCTAGATAAAGTTTCAGCCGGAGGGTTCCTTTACAGTTTGAAACTCTATATATCGCGTCCATTCTCTTCCTCTCTCTCTCTCTCTCTCTCTCTCTCTTTCTATCTTTTATAATATTAAATGTATTGGAAAAAATTTTTATCCCCACTATGAAATATCGCGTGGTTTTTTATTGTCAGCAATTTACGGAATCAGCAATTGTTCGGAAAGAAAAACCCTCATTCATTCGAACTTTGTTTCCACAACTATGAGCCATCAAGCCATAAGTCTCTTTTCAGAGTATATATACTATATACTCTGAACAAAAGAAATATAAAGACCTCTCTCTTTTATCCTATCGTTAAAAAGGTTAGAGCACATTAGCAGCACACAGAGCCAACCTGATCGACGCAAAGTGCTAACTATATTGTCTTTTTCCCTTTTTTTTCCTCTCCTGTCCCAAACTCAAACTTCTCCTTACAATCAACTTATTCTCATTCTCCTTTTCGTACCTTAACTTAAATTCATCGCATACAAATCGTAGCAGTCGTATAGACTCTCTTTCACTCGGAGCACACAATAAGTCCACGCGATAATTTCAAATAAGAAACTCAGGCTTGTAGTACAGTATATATAGGTATATACTGTCATGAACGAGAGAAGAAGCTTTCGCGCCCTAAACGACAGGCCGTTAATTCGATTAATTCTCTATACATACTTATATATATACATATAGCGCGTGCCGCTTCGCAGCACTGAATAAACATGAAGTTTCGGAGTTGGCGCCGCAAGTAGTAGATATAGCGATAGTGGGGTGAGCGTTAAAGAAACGCTTGCAGCAGCAGCACGGCATATCGCATCTTACGCGTAGCTTTCGCTTCCCTCCTCCTCCTCCTCCTCCTCCTAGTCCCAAACTTTTAAAGGCGCCAGCTTAACTTCTCGCATAAAATTAAAGAATTGCGATTGCGGTTGGTTTCCTTATACCTCCAACTCTTTCTTCTTATTTCTTTCTTTTTCTCACCACTATATATACACCTTTTCATCCTTTTATTTTCTCTTTTTCTCTTAGATGTTCCGACAAAAGCTTGCACGTCTTGGAAAAATAGAATTTACCCTATATCCAGCTAACTTTCATTTTCCAGTGGCATATGGGAGGAGCGCTGAAATGGATTTCAATAGCCGGCAGGTGTCAGTGTTTCCTTGCAATTCTATATAACCTATGCTAGAATGCGATTCCTTTTACCTATACCATCTAGTCTCTCCAGCAGCATCTACAATAGCTTTTTATTCCCTTGAGAGGGAGTGAGAGAGAAAGGGTGAGCCACTCGAGAGGCTTCATGGCGCTTCTGGCGATCGGGGGATTCCGTGGCGTAATCGTTAAGCTTGCATGGCCACGGCAACAACGGGTATAAGGCAGGGAGCAGCAACAGCAGCAGCCTGGTCTTGTTTCGCGCGCCACCGCCCCGTAACGCCATATCCTGGAGTAACTTTTAGCTTGCAAGCTCTAGAGGGAAGAAGAAAAAGAAGAGGAGAGACGTCGAGAGTGCAAGAGAGGGGATTTTTACTCCGCGCGTAATCTCTTTTAACCGGGGAAAGAGAGAAAAAAAATAAAGCTAACGCTGCCGGGATACGCTAGCGCAAGATTCCGCGAGCTGTCTCCCTGTACCTAGATGAAAGGGGTTTTAGTGCCGGTTGTTTTGTGAGACGCAAGCTCTCCGAGCTTGGAGATTTATACTTTGCTTGGGAATTTATTCGTTATGCGAGAAGAGAAAAATCCTACTACTACTACTATAGTGTAAGTGCGTTTGGACTTGCATTGATTTAACATTTCGAGGGTGTTAGTAATTTGTGTTGGTAAATTTATTAAATTTTGTCATGTGATAAATGTGATAAATTTTTTTTTTTTTAAGGATAACATTTTTATTTTGTAAAATGAATTTTGAGAATTAAAGTTGTCACGTAATACATACACCAAATAATTTAAATATCTTTAGTACGTGATGATAATATCATCAATGTTAACCGGACGTTGTGTAATAACAAGTTCGTATTATATAAGCAGTAAATACTTGGGGGTAAAGGGAATATATGCAAATCTATGTCTCTATTGTGTATTGTGTTTCTCCACTTATAAACTCCATGCGGTTTATATCTAATATTAGTTTGCGGTGTATTCGTGTCATACGGCAAGTGACGTCGTCGCATACTAACTCCTTTTCCTATATATATGAATATATATACACGTACGTGTAGGGAGTAATTAATACATCTTGTCATTTGGTGCTGGAAATATCTTGTTTAACGTGGAATTCATGGTATAATATGTTAGTTAACAAATTTTGATAATGTATTATATTTAGAAATTTTGTTTTTTTTCTTTTTGTGTGGTATTTTTCTTTTTTACACTTGCTTATTTTTTTTTTTTAGAAAATTTTGACTTATTCAAGCTTAAAATACATTTGATGATTTGAAATCCATTTGAAAATTTTATATATTCGATTTCAATATTCCAGATTTTACAAATAACTTTTAAAAATCAATATCTATATTGTGAATATATTACATATGAAGCGTACTCATAAAATGAACATCGTATACTATCAAAAACTACGAGAAGTAGAGCAGGGTTAGATTAAAATAAAAATTGAAAGATGTTTTTATACTCGTAAAAACATTACATATATTAATATTTCATAATTTTTAATTTATATTATTCGTTAACTTAAAATTAATGTATTGAACAAATGAAAAATATACATCACAAAATGTCATTTTACAAGATTCAATCTTAAGATTTTATAGATTTTCATCTCGTTAAGTGAATCTTAAAATTGTCGTATAACGACTTGAAGGAATAAGAAGTTTTTGTACATAGATATAAAATGATATCATTGCATTCGAGAAAATGATACAAGAAAAAAACACTCGAACTTTATTAAATATTTATTTAATAAAAAATTACAAGTGTTC
>JAPYZE010007222.1:0-10315 GCA_030522805.1 Leptomastidea abnormis
ATTTAACATCTTACATTAACTTTTTAAATATCTGTTACCGCCTCTATACGACGGTTACTCTATTGTAATTATTTAAATTCATAATTTATGTACTACTTGGTTACTATTGATTTTCTTACATAAAAATGTCTTACAAATTACAAAAAAAAATTATCAATTTTGTTGTGTACGAATTATATAAATAATATAACTATAAAACTATTGTACATTTGTTTAGTCTGTGATACTAGATCTAAAATTAGTTTGAAAGAAAATGCACTTGTATAAATTTGCAATTATAAATTAGATTTAAGTTTATTCCAATGTACAAGTATACAATATTTATATAATTCTTACATTTGTAGACGATATCTTGATTGTTATACCATTGATTGTTTGGGCAAATGTATACAGACTAAGAATAGTGATGGCGAATGGGAAAGCGAAAATTATGGTCATGCCCATTATTGCCTCAAATCTAAAATTTTAATGGAAAAAGTTCGATTTCAAAAAGCTCTGAAGGACAGTTTGTCTAACAATCATTACAACTTGAAAGGACTCTACGAGTCTACAGCTCCTTTGTACGTATATCTTTAACAAATACAAACATTTTTTTATATTCGTAAAAAATAATCAAAAATTAAATATTTATAAAACTAGATTATTAGATTTAATTTTTGTTTAAAAATTTTGTTTGTACTTTCATAATTTTTGAAATCATCGTTTACTATCACAGATATGAAGAAGCAGCTAAGGAATTATCATTTGATGCCTTGAAACCAAAAATGAAGTTATGGAGGAGAAAGTTTTATCCAAAAACTCCGGAAACTATGTTTGACTTTATTGATAACATAACTGATCCTAAAAATGAACGTTTGTTTCAAGGTGTGCATACAAAATTTACTAGTAAAAAAATAGTAGATGATGATAAAAATGAACATGTAGTTTTGTATGATAAACAACTTTTGTCATCACAATTTAAAGACGTTGATAGAATCTTCATTGATGCTACTTTTAAAATTACTCCGAATATCGAACCAGATAAGTTTAAGCAATTTTTCACTGTAATGGGAGTATCCCATGGTAAGGTACGTACATTTTCTTTTTTTTATAAAAATAATTGTAGGCTATTATTAAATACATTTTTTTCAAGTATAATAATTGTAATTCGTGCATAATGTGATCTAATCTTAAACTTACTTTTTCTTCTAATTTATAGGCGTTCCCTATCATATTTAGTTTAATAGTTGCTAAAACAAGAAAAGCTTACGATTCATTATTTAAATTTATAACGATAGAAGAAAAACTTATTGATCCGAATAAAATTAATCTTATAATGTCTGATTTTGAAGTTGCGATGCGTAACTCAGCTAAATACTATTTTAAAAAGGCTCGATGCGTTGGTTGCAACGTCCATCTGGACAGGGTAAGTCTGTTTGCCATACATATTAGATTTTACATATATACATTTAAAAGCTTACTACACTTTACCTGTTCAAGAAACACATTTTTTAAAATTGATTTCGAAAATAGTAGATTTCAAAATTTTAATATTGTATAAATGTAAGGTCTATAGCATCTGAAGCATACTTTAAAAAATTTGTTTGAAGATGTTTTCTATAGCGTTCATACTAATCCTGTAACTTTTAACTCGTATTTCTCAAAATAACTTTTTTTCTTACAGCGTTAAAATTTTTTTTAAATACTACTAAACCGATTGTCAGGAAATTTGAATCACATCTTAGTTGTACGTATAGCTATAGCTGAAATTAAAATTATGTATAAAAAAATTTTTAACTCAATTTTTTAAATCAATATCGGTTAAATAACTTTAATTTAAAAAAAAAATGTCAAGAACTACTATTTTCTAATTTTTCAATAAACTAGTCATTCATAGGCACGCTTCGCGTGCTTCATTGATTATGCAGATTTACTTGTATTTTTTTATAAGCCAATCAAATTTCTAATAAAACAGCGACATCAAAACTTTATGGAGCGAAAATCAATGATACTGTTTGGTCCTACAGCAACACTTATATTAAACATATATTTTCTGCATCTTATGTTAAAAATATTTATTGAGGCGCGTAAACTAACGGCTATTTTGTACAAATGCCGTATGTAAAATAAATGAAGAATTTTTTTTAAAGGATTGAAAATATCTCACTTGTTCACACGTAAAGTGTAGTGAACTCTTAATCTGAAAATATGTATAAAGTTTCGTTAGTATTTAATAAACATATTTCTTCTTTTTTTTGCTTCTTTCCTTCTTTCTGGAATAAATTTATGAAATTTAATATATTTAAAAGCGTATCATTAACATACAAATACATAGTTAACTTTAATTTTATTTTCGTAGGCTATTTACAGAAAAGCCAATCAAATTGTACAAAAAATAATAAGAAAAGAAAATAAAAAAAATAAAACCAAGAATAAAAAATATGAAAATACTTTTGAATACATGGAAGAAAATTCTACAGTCAAAACATTTTTTCAAGATATTACATTATTAGCTTTCTTACCACCAAAGTGTATTGTGAAGCAATATAACCGTCTTGTGAACAATTTGGACAAAAAATACAAAAAAGATTATAAGGAATTTCTCAATTATTTTTCCAATTATTGGTTAAAACAAGTTAAGCCAGAAGGTTTCAGCGTTTTTGGATTACTAATTCGTACCAACAACGTCGAGGAGGCATATCATGCCCGTTTATTGAATAAATTTGGAGAACATCCACAACCATGGGACTTTATGCGTAAGTATGAATAAGAGCGATAATTGTTTGACAAAAAAATTGATGACCTTCATAATATTGCTTGATTAAAGATAAAGCTTTGTAACGGTAAAAAAATAACTTAAACTCGGTAATTTTTTGTTTTGAAAATCCCTGAATATACAAAAAACGTTTTATTAAATAATTTTTATGTTTATTTATACGTGTGTTTATGTAAGTCTTCGTGTGACAATTTTTTGGCACGAGATAAATTTTAAATGAATATCGAATTGAAATTTTGCACACATATTGTTATAAGTTTCTTAAGAATAAATTTGTGGGATCGATTGGACCTTATTAAGAGTGTTTTTTCATAAAAAGTTGATTTTTTTCTAAATTTGAAAAATTATATATTCTTATTATTAAGATTAATTGTAAGTGTTTTTAATTTTACTTTTAGTTTTTGCGGATAATTATTGTTTTTTATACTTTAGTATTGGTGCATATTTTAAAATAAGGTAAAAGACATTTATTTAAATGCTTCATCCCACAATTTTGATTTGTTGAGTTTTATGTCGTTGTCTTATTTTTCGAGGTCGTTCTTGAAAAATTTTGTATTAAAATTGAACAATTTTATTAATTGGATTTTATTAAGGAAATTTTTAATCAAATATTAATTTTGTATTGAAATTTTTAAATATTACATATTTTACTTATCAATATTAATTGTTGAGATTTTTAATGTTTATTTGGTGTTTTTATGATTATCATTCTGTAACTTTTATTTAGGTATTGAAGTTTCTTTACTAAGAATATAAAAGAACCTTATTCAATTTTTTTTTCATACATTTCTATTTGTTATCTTTTTTATGGTATCCTAGGTCGTTTTTTACGAATTCTGAAAAAAATTAACATATCTCGTTAATTTGACCTTTTTTCTGATGTTTTCAATCAAAAGTTATATTTGATTAAAATTAAAAAATATAACGAGTTATAATTATATATTTTGATTTTAGATGTTTTTAACATTTATTTTATGATTTAAAGAATATAATTATGTAATATTATCATGCGTTTAAACTTCAGTATTAACGTTTATTTATAAAAAAAAAGAAGTCATTGAAGTGCTTTTTGCAAACATTTTAATTTGTAGAGATTTATACAGTTTTTTATGGTACTTTGGTTGCTCTTTTCGAATTTTATAATAAAATTATACAATTTCATCTATTGAAGCTTAAGGGGTGGTTCTCATTAAACGGATAATTTTTCTATTTTCTGGCTTTTCAAAGAATTTAAAAAAAAAAAAAATAGAAACAATAAGATTCAGATATAGTAAATATATATTCATTTAAGTAAAAATATATAATTGAAGTCGACTAGTTGCGTAATTTTTGAGATATCATGAAGACCGATGTACAAAAAATTTATAAGAAAACGTGTTCGAATTTGAGATATTATCTGCATTTGTATAAGGCGTTGTTGCGTTAATTATGCTGTAACTTTTATTACATCTTTTTCGGCTTAATCCTTTTGAGAACTTATTTTGTACATAATAGGCTGTTAAGAAACTCAAAAATAAAAAAAAGGATTTTTTAATACCGTTTCACGAACAACTATCTCTTCACAAGTATCTATTTTATCGAAAATGCATTAATTTTCAAATTTTAAAATTATTGCATACCAATATTCAATATACTACATTGTCTTTTACTTATCATAGAGCATATAAGCGTTATAGTATAATAAAAAAAGACGCTGTTTATTACGTACAACAAAAATTATTTGACAATACAATGCTTTTAAGATTATAAAAATGACTTGCTATATGACCAGTGCTCTTGTTTTTTATGTTCCAGAGCAATTAGTGAAGCTGTCCGACAATGTGTATAAAGATTTATACCATAGAAAAAATAAAAGTTCTAAGTCTTATCCACGGTACTCAACTATTTATAAACAAACCCATATAATAGACGGTAATAATCTTCAAAATTATATAATAATAGTGAAAATGTACATTTTTATTAAATATCCATGTAGAGATCGCAGCGAACATATTAACGCTATAGCCGACTGCAAGCCGTTTCAGACTCACGAAAGTGAAAACCATATGCCCATATTACATGTTATATTAGCACAAAAATAATAAAAAAAATTTTGTAGAATGGTGTAAGCTCATAGAAAAACAAATCAATCCTGAGGAGCTTATGAACAACTTGAGAGCTTATAAGGGAAATATTTGTCAAAAAGTATTGGAGTATGATAGACAGTTTAAAGGTTCTGCAGTAGAAGAAGAAGATGCAAATCAAATTATTGATAATAATGATGATGATGACGATGATGACTACAATCAAAATGATCAAAATGATATTATTGAGGAAGAAGTTGCTGATATTGCTGTTGATAATGTTAATGACAATTTGGAAGGTAAACATTTATATATAATGTAACTTTTCTTTCGTTCCAAAAATTGTGTATTGTATGTAATTTCAATGTTTATTTGTAATTTGATGGGTTAAATCTTTTATTTTTTTTTCTTACTAATTTTTTTTTGTCTCTTGGTTTCTTTGCTACCTCTTGTTCGATGTTGGTCGGACCAGATGAGATTTGTTAATTTCTAAATCTTTAATGAGAAGGAACAATTGTTAAGTAACTTTTTTAAAAAATTTTATAGTTTGCAATTTTTATGTTATGAAAAATTAATAATTTGCGATTTTAACACATTAAAAATCTATATTTTTTTTTTCAAGTCAAATTACATGTTGTTCTGAAAAGCATGCTTTCTTTTTCCTTTTTTTGTAGATCGTATTGTTTTCAAAAATGCCGAAAAAAATCTATTATACATTGAGAAAGCTTTTGGGCCACATAAATAAAAGTTTTTTGCAATCTTAGTCTCAAATTTTAATTTCGTTATTGTAGTCAGCTTCAACAATTAGACGTTTGTTTTCAGATCCAGAATTCGATACAGATTTGCGTAATAAGATATTACAAATGAATATTTTAGATCGTGCTGATAGTTATGAAGGTAATAAATTAAGACGTGAAAATGAAGTAGTCTTATGTGTGGTACTGTTTTTAAATACCTTATGATTTAGTATTAGAATTTGTTTTGTTTCTTAAGGGGTCGTTCATAGTTAAACTCTAAAAATTAAGAAATACATTTCAGTTTTATTTTTTAAAAAGTAGTTATATCGAGAGTTATATTGCAATTAAAATTTTGTAAATATATTCTATTTCATCTACAATTAAAGGCTAATATGTATAAAATAGCATTAAATCTCTAATCGGAGTACGCATACCAAGTTACAAGCTAAAAAAATCTTAACGTATAAATTAAAATTAAATTTTTTTCACTTTACTCCCTGGAGAATCGCAAAGTATTCCTTATGCAATGATTATACCTCGAATAAACGAGATATATGTTTATAATAAAATTAATTTTGATTAATTAAACTCACATTTTCTACTTTTTTTTTTTATAAAAACGTAATTGAAAAGTTTTTGTACTACATTCTAATTATTACGTATGGTTTGTTCGAATTTTATTTTATTTATGAAGATCTCTAAAAAATTTTAGCAAGATCCGACGAAAAACTCGTTTATAATTTCAAAGCAAAGTACTATAATTGTGTGCAATTAAAAGTTCTGTAAATTCTTTTTTTATTATAGAAATTGACTTTCTAAAATTATAGTATTTTTAATGTTTAGAATTTAAATATTTTGTGCTTCTTATATTTGACATCAAAAAATATTTTAGAAATTTAACAAGTTAGGTTGCACAATACAAGAGCTACTGTAAAAAAACTTATTACAAAGCAAATTTTTAGTAAATTTCTTGTGAATATTGTTTATAGTTTTCCGGCACGATGTTTCAAACCGATTAAATAATAATGAAGCCGTATGCTAAATTACATTATTAAAAAAAGTAATCATCAATTCATGAAGTAAGCTATACTTTTGAATTGAAGTTTACACAATATTTTTTGTAAAAACTGTGAAGTACTTTAACTGAATAAGTTACGTGGCAAGACTTTTTTCAGCTTACTGGTTATTGTATATTGGTAATTGTTGTCAAAGCAAAAATGTAGTTAACCGTAAGAATGTTACACTTGAAAACGCAATATGGGTAATATAATTAAGTAAATATTTTTACTGTATTTTTTTTTTAATTTGGAAAAACAACTTACACATAAGACTACAACTGAAATACATGTATATTTATTATTTTAATCCATAATGTAATTCTACCTCAAAACTTTAATCACGTAGATGAAGTTGAATCCAGTCATGTCGATAGGATGATCGAACATCAAGAAGATATTTGTAACTCTGAACAACCAAACAATGAGATGGAAATTACCGAAGAGGTCGAGATTATGCCTAGAGATAATGAATGTGAACTTAATCTTAATGCAGGTCAAAATGCTTCTGAATTGCCTGATGCGGAAGTCAATAGGCCTATCGAACATCAAAAAGATATTTCTACCTCTAAACGACCAAACAATGAGACGGAAATTCCCAAAGAGGTCGAGATTATGCCTAGAGATAATGACTGTGCACTTAATCTTAATGCAGGTCAAAATGCTTCTGATAATCGGTGAACAGATTCAGAATGGTATTGGGAGTAATTTAAGTCAACGGATAAATTCTGACACCAATTGTGATGGTAATTTTTCTATCGTTATTTTATTTCGACAATATGTTAGTGAATTGTATTTTTAATAGTTTTTATTTTTCAAAACTGTTGTAAAATATCAAAGTTTATAAGATGAATAGTTTTAATATTGCTTTTAATTATAAACTTTGTAGATTTAAATAAAAATTTGAACCGGAGAGACAAGATCGAAACGAACGAAGAGGTCGAGATTATTTCTAAAGATAAAGACTGTGAATTTAATCTTAATGCAAGTCAAAATGCTTCTGAATTTCTTGATGCGGAACCGTCTAATCTAAGTCTTTTTTCACATGCTCCCGCACTTCCCAATGTATCGGAATATGTCGGTATAATCGGGCAACAGATTCAGAACAGTATTGGAAATAATTTAAGTCAACGGATAAATTCTGACACCAATTGTAACGGTAATTTATCTATCGTTATTTTATTTTAAAACATGAATTTTTGTATATTACAATTGTAACAAACCAACAATATATTTGTGAATTGTATTTTTAATAGTTTTCATTTTGCAAACAAGTTTAAAAATCTAAAAGTTTGTAAGATGAATAGTTTTAATATTGCTTTTAATTATAAACTTTGTAGGTTTGCCTAAAAATGTGAACCGTGGAGACAAAGAAAATCATAATAATCCAAGTTTTACTAATAACGATGGAGAAAATCATATTTTAACTCCATTCGACGAATCTCGTGATTTATTCGAATACGTCGAAGATTTTAGTAAGAAAGAGAAAATGATTAGTCAAGGTAAGATTTTTTTTGCCTATATTCATGTCATAAAGTTTGCTTTCAATCATGTGAAAAAAATAGCAAAATTGTAAGCTGCATCAACTTTGCTATCTAAAACCGACGTTTAATGCTTCCTGGAAAATTATTGTTTAAGGGCATGCTCTAGTTGTACCCTATAATCCTACAATTACCGACAATTATCGATTTTGCAGTATTCGGGTTAAACAAATTTTTCTTTATAACGTGCAAAATTAAAAGAATACTTTTATCTAAACAAGATCAAGTTTTAAAGTGTAGGGCAAAACGTTTTTCCTTTCAGATTTACTAATCCGACGCAGTTTAATGAAATGTGTAAGTGTTTGAAGTACTCGCCTTGTATAATACATAAATTGAATTTTAATAACTTTATTGTAACAAACTGTTAATGAAGAATTTTATACGTCTTTATCAAAAAAAATTTCATAACATTTACATAAAATTCATCAATGTTAATTATTTAAAAAAAAAAAAAAAAAAACAAAGCATCTTTTAATTAGTACATTTAACATTTGATATATTCCAATTAAAAAAAAATTATCAGTTTAGTATAGAATATCTTACATAATACAATCTTATTTATTAAAAAATTTAATCAACAAAAAATACTAAGTATGCAAAATATGAAGTAGGTACCTCCGTTTGTTTACGCGTTTTTTTTGAGTAGGGGGGGGATTCAGTAATCTTTAAAACGTAAAAAAAACAATAAAACTAATTAGAAAATTTTCACCATTTCAAAACTTTTTATTTGAAAGTAAAAAATAATTTAAAGCCAAATTTTTTTTAAAAAATATGAATATTGAAAAAATATTTTATGACGCAGTAAGATTTAAGCTGTATTTAACATATAACATTAAACAATTTTTTTATTTCCGTAGAGCCCCTTATTGACTTAACTGGAAATGAAAAGAAAAGAAAAGAGTTTATAGAAAGAGGAAAAAAAAATGATACAAATTTTGATTGTGAAGATGAATCTGATTGTACTGGGACAGCAGTTAATATCTTAAATCAAAAGATACGAAATTACTACCAAAAAACACAGAGTCAAAGTGAATATGAAAAGAGCGATTTATTTATTACAAATAAATCTGATGTAATTCAGTCACCTTTTCGTAATGTAACGAATAATGCAAATAATGCAAGTAACGGATCAACTGATAAGGGTAAGTCTCAAAAAATTGTATAAAGTATTTACAAATCATGTATATTTATTTAAAAACATTGTGGTACAAAAAAACTATTGTCAACGTTATTTTTAAATATATTATAGATCTGATTCCAAGTAGTGTGATTCCTGGATCATATAACGTGTCATTGAAGAAAAATACAATGCTTGATGTCGGTTAGTAAATCTTTCAAAAAATTAAAATACATCATTTTGATTAATATGTACATTGTAGAGTCAAATTTGGAATATCCATATATGTAAACACGTGGCACATTGATTTTTTCCCATAGAAAGATTCCCTGGAGGTCTAAATGACAACGTTAGATCAATTTGTACGTTGATTTTACTAAGCGAACGTTGCGTCAGCTATTTTTACAAGATACATTTCATCCAATGTTGCTATTTAGATCCCTTGGTAATCTCCCTATGGGAAAGAATCAATGTGCCTTCGTTGTATATATATATATATATATATATATACACACACACACACACACACACACACACACACATATACACGCTACAAAGTAATTATATTGTATACTTATAATTACTTCCATTTTATAGTTGTGTCAGATTCAGATGATGAGATCTCAAGCGTTGTACATCAATCGAATGTAATACTAAAGGAGACAGATATATCAGAATCCGAAAGCGAGGTGGAAAACTCTGTAAATAACGAAGGTATCAAAAAAAATAAAAAAAGAAAGAAAAACAAAAAAAATAAAAAAAAACAAAAAAAAAGAGGCCAAACAAAATTAAACGACGCATTCTGCACAAATCGCAGGAGCTAAAGAAAACTCTGGAATAAAAGGTAATAATTTGTTATTACTAGTACAACATTAGTACAAATGCACCGCTGCGTAGGTGAATAATAGCTTTTTTTCACAATATTATCTCAATATTTCACTTTCTCTTCCTTTAAAGCTGTTTGAAGGTATGGAAGTATTTTACACTCTACCCTTATATTTTTTTATAAAATACCGTACAATCGTATTTATTTTATATAAATATTAA